>JASDQU010010036.1:98817-158004 GCA_032191745.1 Picea mariana | reverse complement strand
GGGGTTTTGAGGGTTTTGACTTAACAAACCCTGGAGGACGATTCGGTGGTGAAAGATTCCACCTATCTTGTCCCAAGCTTGGCCTCGGGGATGCAATACTCCCCCACACCATTCTAGTTCAGATTTACTCAGTGAAGGAGGGTTCTACACCAACCACAGGTACAGGAAGAGAGAGAGGGTGCACCATTGGGGGTTTCCAGCAAGGGGGGCACACCATTCATTGGAGGAAGGTTCGTTGTAGGAGTTTGAGAGGGCTCTTGGAGATTTGAGCACTTGGGTTTTACTTGCAGGGCCTTGGCCATGATTTCTAGTGCCTCTTGAGAGAGTTTTATGGTCCAGATGAATCCCTAGAGCATTGGGGCGAATTGGAGAGAAAGAGGGCATTTTTGAGATTCAGATCTATTCAGTTTGGAGGAGTTATACTTCAGATCTGACCATGAGACTTCACCTAGTGACTTGCAGTGTCTTGATCTACCTTTCTAGCTAGTTTCAAGGCATTTGGAGGCCTCCTTCATCAGGGCCGAAATTGTAGGGTTTGACAGTTTTCAGGAGGGCGCAGCTCCACTTGAGGATTCCGCATTTGGAGGAGCATTCCTTGGTATTTCGGTTTGAGATTTCAGGAGGGGACTCTACACATCCCAATCTACAGTTTGGTATCTTCATTGGACTCATTTGGAGGCCTCCTTCATCAGGGCCGAAATTGTAGGGTTTGACAGTTTTCAGGAGGGCGCAACTCCACTTGAGGATTCTGCATTTTGAGGAGCATTCCTTGGTATTTCGGTTTGAGATTTCAAGAGGGGAGTCTACACATCCTGCTCTACAGTTTGGCATCTTCATTGGACTCATTTGGAGGCTTCTTCAGCTGGGCCAAATTATTGAGGGTTTCAGTCTTCTTCTAGAGCGTGGCTTTTCCAGTTGAGGGTTTGTTATTGCATACGGCCTATATCTCTACTTGTATTCAATCTTCATCGTGTATCCAGCCTTTGGAGGCTTCATCTTCTTCTCGGGAGCATTTTGTAGCAAATCCTATTATGTTATTGGATCCATCTGTTGATCTAGATCATCCTTGTATCAGGTTCTTATTATTATGAATAAAGATCAGATATGAATCATTTTGGATTGTCTATCATATTGTTGATCTTGCGTATGGTTGTGGTATGTTACATTGCTTTATCTTCTTATCTGTTGCTGCAAATACACATATAAACCATCAGTATAACTCTAAGCGCAACCTAAAGAACCATAGTAAGCAAGGTGTTTGATGAAATGCCACACTCAGAAAAAGTTTAAAATTCAGGCAAGACGTGATGTTCCTGGCATATTGGCTTGGGAACATTACAACCACGGAGGCTTGAGCCTCACTTAGCTTCTAAGACGGGCATATCAGGTTGTGGATCCACTTCAGGTGGAAGTTACTTGGCAAGAGGCCAAGTTGATGACTCTTGGTGAGACACCAAGAGGGGGAGACTCTTGGTGAGATGCCAAGAGAGTGGCTCTTGGTGGGATGCCAAGAGTAGGTGGAAATCCTTGGTGGGAGACCAAGGTGGAGATCTTTGGTGTGATGCCGAGATCTAGGTGATCTTGGATAGATGGAGAGTCAGTTCCATTTATAGATCACACAGATTGAGCAGTGACAGAGTCCACTTTCAGTGATCAGTGTACAGCTTTACTCTCCGAGTATATGCCAGGAGGCAACCATGTTCGCTGCAGGGACGAGATTGGTGGTGATGAGCACTTTCCTCGGTAAGAGGGTGTGTTGGGATTTGGGTACCTTGGAGAGTGGTCCCCATGTGCTTATGAGTCTCTAAGCACAAAGGGGGAGACTTTTACCCTTGTACTATGTACTTTGTGTCTAATTTCACTTTGACTTAGGAGATTTAAGTCAAAAGTGAAATTTGGTCATTTTAGCTTAAAGTGACAATTAATTCACAATGTGGGTGAATTAATAGACATAAAGTGGAAACTATGGAAACTTAAGTGAAGTGGGTTTTGTGTTGAGATATATGTGAGATGATCTCAACCATTGATTAGGGATGAGATGAGATGAGATGATCTCATCCATCCATCTTTTAGGTTTTCTTATGGATCCTAAAGGAGGGCGCAAGGGGCAGAGGAGAGCTCATTCACTTGTATGTTAACCAAAGGAGCTTGGAGAAGGGCAAGAGGATGAGAACAGAAGCAAAGGGTGAGGAAAGCTTGGGCGCACATGTTCATGGAGGGCTCATGGATGCTTAGGCCTCAGTTATTTGATGGTGATCACATCTGCTAGGAGGAGGGCGCACCATAGGAGTGGAGTGCACTTTACCTGGTAGCAGTTTCGCTTGGAGGAAGTCAGTTCTGATTGGTTCAGTGGAGAGGCGGCACAAAGGCGCATTTTTCTGTGTAGGGGTTTCTTCATTGGGTCAAAGAGGAAGGAGGGCGCTTCATTTCAGTGGAGAGAGCAACAAAGGGAGAGGGCACAACAAACCTTGGGCGCATATCTCACTGGATCTTGTGGCAAGGCTTGCGAGGAGCTTGCTATTTACATAAGTTCCTTTGTATTGTATTACTTGTTGTATCTCATACTTTGATCATCATTATATAGACAAATATCCCAAACTGGTTTTCCCTGGGGGGGTTTTATCCAGGTTTATGTTGACTAAAAATGCCTGTGTCAAATTTATGCATGCTTAGAATTGTAGATCAACATTTTAAAGTTCAAAGATCTAGAGGTAGTGTTATGTGTTTTAATGTATTATGCATGTGCTAACATTGAGTAAATAAAAAACTTGCAAGGGCACCTTAAAAGAGCACTTAACCATTAAACATTGAGCAGAAAGTTGGGTGACTGTTTGCTGTCCTTAAACAACAAGAGAAGAGAGCCACACAGTTGAAACTTAGAGCCATACTAAGGTCAAGGACAAACCTTAGATGGCAGACTCATAGGACCTCAGAAAATCTACAAATAACCCTCTTCAGTCCTTTAGAAGAAAGCCTCCCCGAAACTCTCTTGTAGTAAAATCACTCTTCGGAGGAAGTCTTCCTTTAAACACAATGTCTAGCACGGGAACTCAGACCAACAATCCAAACCAAGCTAATAACCAAAGACAATGGTCATCCAATCTTTTCAAACCGCTAGACATGACAACCATACCAGGCTAACCTAGGCAAATGCCTCCCAAGTATGAGAAGTGGCTGCCTAAGTTCACCGGCACTGATGTAACTAGTGCCGAGGATCATATGAGCAACTTTTGGGCATTTTTTCAGCTTCACCCCGTTTGTGATGATGCTGAAGACTTGGTCATGAAGCTCTTCTTTGCCACCCTCCTTGATGCCTCAAGATGTTGGTACAATAGTCTTCCTGATGGCAACATTAAGACCATGGATAGGTTAGAAGAGGCCTTTCTCAAATGATGGAGTATCAAAGAAGACCCCAACATGTTGCTAACTAGGCTTAACACCCTTTGGAGAGAAGAAAATGAAACTATTAGAGAATTTCACACTAGGTTCGAAACCTGTTGCAGAAAATCCCTGTGAGTCATCATCCAGTGAATAATTTCCTTGTTTACATTTACACCAAAGCTTTTACTGGTCAACTGGGTTATCTCCTCAGGGATAAGAACCCTCAAACGATCCAAGAAGCCCAATAGTTAGCTACAAAGATTGAGGACAACCTCCACTCATCCAAAATCGAGCCTTTCTCAAACCCAAGGGTCAAAATGGACACTAAACCCAAGCTTGTCCACAATGATGAGCCTTCCTCAGATATTTGTGCCAGCTTGGCAAAGTTGCAATTGACCATGGATGGCATGATGAAAAACCAAGAACAAATGATGAATAGGATTGTCAACTTGGAAAGAGCCCAAAACCAAGCACCAAGGGTCTCGTATAAAGGCCAATTTCAAAAAGGGAACCAAGTTTATAGACCAAAGAATGATCAAGAGGTTCCTAATAATTTAGCTCCTACAAACGTCGTGGATGAAAATCCTTGGTGTTTGCAGTGTAGTGAAGCACATTGGGAACATGAATGCCCCTATAACAATGGAGGCCATGACCAAGTAAACAATGTGGGCCATGTTATAGAAGGCCCCCAAATTTGCCTCAATATCACTCCTGAGGAACACCAAGAGGGCATAAAAGAAGCAACCAGGAAGGCTAGAATGGAAGTAATAAACAACTTGGACCAGGAATCAAAGGAGAAGTTGAGGAAGCAAGAATTTCAGGTGTATAGGCGAAAGAAGCTAAACCAACCTATCTCTGCCAATCTTGCAGTACCCCAAACAAGGCCTCCACCTTTGGACATTCTCCTTCCTAAAAACCCTTCCAAAACCGAAAGAGTGGAATTAAACTTCGACTTCGAAGGGGCACTATCCAAGATGCACGTAACCATCCCCTTAAGAGAAGTCATCAAGGTACCTTCTGTCAAAGAAAGATTTGATAATTTCTTCAAAGCATCAAATGGATCAATGGACCTTCCTATCATGTTACAAGCTGATCACTTTAGGGTCCAATATAATGAGCATCCACCTTTCTTCATGACCTTACTGATAAATAACAAGAGCCTCAACAAATGCATGCTGGATTCAGGGGTCGGTGCCAACATGATGTCTCTCAAGGTCATGCAACAATTGGGCCTAAAGGTCACAGGACTTTACAAAAATGTGTGCGGCTTTGAGTCTAGAGCCATACCCACACATGGGGTGATTGAAAATGTGGAAGTATGCCTTGAGAAATACCCCGAGAGAGTAATCCACATTGACATAGTGGTGGTAGACATCCCAGATGTGTGGGGGATGTTGTTGTCTAGAAAATTTGCTTTGATACTGGGAGGCACTATTGAGATGGACCTCACATACGTCAATGTACCTTTGAACAATGGAACAATAGGACATCTCCCGAATATGCCAATGACCAAAACCCATGTACAAGAAACTAGTGACCTCATCAAAGATGACAAAGCACATGAAGAAATCATGGAAAGTCTTCCTGAATTTTCTCCTAATGATATGCCTTTTGCAACAGAGTAAGACTCTGCTTAAATACAATGGCCCAAGAAAGAAGAATACCAGCAACTCCTAGATAATATAAAGACAAAGAAGTCGGGGCTGTAAAATTACTAAAGAAGGGAGAAAGCGATATATTGATTCGACCATCCCAGTAGGAAGTCTTCACAGTAGAATCCCACCCTCCTCCCTCTTCCCAATACACCGGAGTTATTCAGGAAACAACCAAATTCAAAATCAAGGAATACAAGGAGGGGGACATAGTATGGATGTGGGATGTCAAGAAAGGAGAGCCAACTAATGTCAAAGGAAGTACTCAATTTTGGCTTGGGCCTTTCAAAGTTGGAAGAAAATCAGTTGATGATTCTTAATACTTATCCACATTGGAAGGAAGAAGGCGTCCATTACCAGTTAGCGGGAACCTCCTCAAGCCCCACCAAGGTGGAGGGACTTGACTTCACAGGTAAGTGTAGGTAAGTAGGTAGGCATTTGCATTCATTGTATATACCATTTGCATTTCATGCTAGAGTAGTTTGTATTCACATTTGTATATATGGTTGCTTTCGTTTTATATATATGAGCTGGGGGTGATATCACCACCCCAAATGATTGCTAACAACTTTATGTTGAGATCAAGCAGGTTACAGGTTATGCCAGAGATGCTGAGGTTTTCATGTGCTCTACGGTGAGCATAAGTCCCCGAGTTGGAGCCAGATGTTATCCCCCAGTCTAGGGATAACTAAGGAGATTATGTCTCGAGGCCCACAGGTCCTAGACATGGAGTACTGAGAGCTAGATCGACTTGACCATGGCCCTGGAGGGCCCATCTTTTTCTTTCTTCAATGCCTCCACTTTATCAGCAACAACAACATCCATCACCTCGGTCTGGTCCTGTAGCAGAAGTGGATCTTGCTCCATGAGGTAATGAGTCCAGGTATCATGGTATGTGTCACTCTGATCCTCAAAACCTTTGAATATGTGCATTCAATTCTTTTTGTTTCTAACGGGTGCTTGGATCTTATACCTATCCACTTAACCATATCTGGGGGGAATGACAAGATGCCCTAGTAATCTTGTGCCCGTAGGTTTTGAGTTGCACTGGGGGGATTCATGAGAAGCCATCGTCCGTTCCTACTATACTTACCACTTTCCATCTTTCTCTCGCTCATCCATCCCATTACACTGGTCCGGGCATTGGGTTGACCAAATATTTAAGGGTTGTACCTTACCTTGTGGGAAGAAGGGGCTAAAGGCCCAGAGGGTAAAAGTAGCTGGCAAAAGATAGAAGCCAAAGAATGAACCTCGAGATGCTTTGCCTAAGGATCCCCGAGAAAGCAATAAAAATCTTCTCAGCAAGAAATAGAGGGACCCATAAAAATAATAAAACAAGACCTGGTTAGAGGATAGGGGGTCTCATCACGAGCCAACCTATTAGGTCCATGGGCATCTAGCGGTATGACACTACTAGCAGCTGGTCACCACACCAGGGTAGTGGCTCTTGGTGGCATAGCCAAGAGAAAGGGGGTCTCATCACAAGCCGACCTTCTTATTTCCGAGAAATGCTTGTGGGTAACATTGCCACCACTGGTCATGACTTCCCTTAGACGGGAGGAAGATGCCATTACCAGTGGATGGATCTCTTCTCCAACCCTACATCCATGTCACATGAGTTCTTTAGGGCCCATGCCCCAGGTAAGTAGGTAAGTCATCTTGTTTTTCCATGCATTTGCACTTTGATTGCCCATACTAGTTTAGATGCATTGCATTTTCATTTTGTTCTACTTGCATATTGATTTCATGCTTAGCTTAGAAATTTTTGAAAAAATGTCAAAATTTTTCTTTTCTAGATTAGTTTCTATTTTGGATTTCTATATATATATGGATGAAGGGTGATAGCACCACCCTAGATGCTCTGATCCCTTTGTCTGAGTTTTTGGCAGGCACAAGTCTACCAGGAGATGTTGCGGTTCTCATGCACTCTATGGCGAGCACATGTCCCCAAGTAGGAGCCAGATGTTATCCCCATTTTGTGGATAACTAAGGAGATTATGTCTCGAGGCCCTCAGGTTGCAGATATGGAGTGCCGAGAGACTACATGACAAGCAATGCCCTTTTGCACAGTTGGAGACCCTTCTCACCACCACAGAGGTCGCAGATTTTCGGATGGCATCCATCACATCAGTTGGCTTCCGAAAGGCAGTGGGCCTTGCTCCATGAGGTACAAGTCAATATTATGGTGAGCATCATTTTAATATTTAAGGAATTTAAGTATGTTATATCTTAGATTGCTCTAGATTTCATGATATATGCTTGGACATTATGCCTTTTTCCCTGCTTCACCTTGGTGGTTGACATTGCGCCCTAGTAAGTGGTCTTCCTTAGGGATGGGTTTGCTACTAGGAACTCCCTTGAAGAGCCATCGTACCATTCCAGACCATACTAACCATTTTCCATCACTATTTTCCCCCATCTCCTTATCTCTTGGGATTTTTGGGTGTATTGACCCAAGAAGGGGTTGTTCCTCATTCTATGGGAAGAAGGAGCTGAAGGCCCAGAGGGCTTGATTTTGGGTAAAAGATAAAATCCTATGTATGAACCTTCTAGATGCTTCGCCCAGGGATCACCCAAGAAAGCAATGAAACACTTATCTTTGAGAGAAGGGGGACCCGCAATACAATATGATAAAGAATGATTAAAAGGGTTAGTTGGAGGATAGGAGGTCTTATCACGAGCCGACCTATCATGTCCATGAATATCTAGTGGTATGACATTACCATCATCTGGTCACCAAGCTAGGGTAATGGCTCTCAGTTGCATGGCTGAGAGAAAGGGGGTCTCATCACGAGCCAACCTTCTCATTTCCACTAGGTGTTTGTGGGTGACACTGCCATTATATGGACACCACACCAGGGCAATGGCCTTCAACCTTTCCTTAAAATTATGAAAAAATGGCAAATAATGGGCTTGGAAAAAGTGCATTGTAAACGAAGGTACCACACACCCTCTACAAAGGCACCCATGAATGAGACTGAGACGAACAAAGTTCGCTCACACAAGAATTATCCAAAATACTTGGAATATAACACAATAATCCATGTAGGAATAATGTATAAATGTATAAAATGGGAATAGATAAGATCATATACAATTGAGAATGAGGGCTCGTTTGTATACCCATGCAGGGGTGCCCTTAATCAATAGTCATGTCCTTTGAGACAGGTCCTTTCATTATTAATAGTTATTATTTATTAATTAATTATTATGTTATGAATATTTATTTATATGTATATTTATGTTCATAACATTGCCTTCCCCTTAAAAATGCTTTGCCCTCAAAGCATACTTTATGGAAGACTTATCTCTTGCTCTAGTTTGTAATTATTGTCTCATGCTTTTTTATTATTGTGTTAGTAATCATTGAGGACCTGAGACGATAGGATCTTCTAAGTGCTGAGCAGAACTGTCGAATTGTAAAGGAGTCTACCCATCCTAATTCGATATTCTGTGGATTTGGGATTTTATAGGGTTCTCGGAAAGAACTTGATACATTTCTACTCCCCTGATAGCCTCTATTTTGACTCACACTTGTAGTGGAAGTAATATTCTTCGACATAGCGGTTATTTGTTTCTGTTGATACATTGATTGGCTGAAGTATCGATTTTTGTGATTAGTATGTCGATAAGGCATCCTCGCAACTTTATTTTTACTTCTTATACTTGCATCTTTTTCTTGATTAACTTTTGGATTTTAGTCTTCTTCATATCTATGGCTAGTTTGTACCTCAACATTTGAAAACTTCTTTACATCAACTGGATTTGCATCTTTTTCAGTTGTAAGGTTGATTGGGTCTATCATCGTTTCCTTATCGACTAATGATGTTTTGCGATCTAGTTTTTCTTGTAAAGTCTTCTTATCATACTTCAACTTTTTAATTTGTGTTAGTAAATTTTGATTATGAACCCTTAGGTGTGAAGGTTCTTCTTCATCTTCTGATTTGCCGACTTTATTTATAATATTTCGATTCTCGGGCTTTTCATCTTTCATCTTTTTAATTTGTTCAAGCAGATTTTGATTAAGGTTCTTCAAACGAGAGGCTTCTTCATCCTTCCCTGATAATTTCTTCTCGAGATCTTGATTCTCTTGCTCCAACTCCTGGACACATTGTTTTGTATCCCTTGACTTCTTAATTTGAGTAAGAAGTTTTTCACTATGATTTTTTAAGCGAGATATTTCTTGGTTTTTATCAGCAATAACTTGGTCATATTCTTTTTGCATCTTTGATATTGAGTTCTGATTATCTGGAAGGATCACCTTTGAGATATCTTTAAAGTCTTTTGATGAAGGTGTTATCGATTTTGATCTCATAGTAATGTCTTGAAGAGTCATCATCTTCTTTTTATAGGGAAAAGTCACAAACTTTTTTTCCATGTTTAAAACGAAGGTACCTAGTTTTGTTAACCAGTGTAACCCGAGAATGATGTCAATCTCTTCTTGAAACATAGTTGAAACATCGAATTGAGATATATATTCATAATCATTAATTGTTACTTGCAAGTCTTTAATTTCATATTGTCTCTTGCAAAAACTATTTGTCTTTTCACTTATGTTATGCTCCGAAATAAATAATTGATTCGCCAAATTAATATTAATAGAATTATCATCCTGGGTCATGCTAATAACGATGTTAACCTCTCTTCCTTGAATAATCCCCTTTAATGTAAATAACCCGTAAGTTGAAATGCGGCATCCTTCATAAGAAAATCTTTCATTCGTCATTTTAGACTTCATTTTGTTTTTCGTTGCAAATTTACGGTAAATAATACTTTGATTTTTAATGTAATACCCTTGGTGTTTATAACTCTTTTTTTTCCAAAGGGAATTGAATACCTTTTAATCTCTTCTTAAAACCTTCTTTTAAATTTTTTTTTTATTACCCTTTTTTTTTATATAGAAAAGGAAAAGGGGTTTATTTGTGCCACCTTTCACTTTATAAAGTTGCTTTTGTGCTGTACTTTTATATAAAAGGGTTTATAATTTCCCTTTTTCTTCCCCTGGAATATTAAAATCTTAAAAAAGAATATACTTAAAAAGCTCCCTTTTGAAACTTTTGATAGTAATGATGCATTTTCACTTCTTGTAATTTCTTTTAATAGTCCACTTGAATATATATATATATATATATATATAATACTTTTCTTCACCTTCTTGATATAAGCTTTCTCCTTTCTTTGTATTTATTTATATAAATAAATTTAATGATTTTTTTTCCTTTCTTAAATAACTTATATGTATATATATTTTTATTTTCCTTGATATATATCTTTAATAACTTCCCTTCACACTTATAACTTGATATTCTTAATACTATACCTTAATACTTTATTTGGCTTTAGTACTTATTAAGGTACAAAAAAAAATTAAATAACCTTCAATGCTTCTTTTTCTCTTCTATTGAAATAGCTCCAACCATCATGTAGATCTTATTAAAAGTTTGACCAATATTTAATATTATTTATGAATGGTCGCGACTTATCCTTGATTTCAAAAATGGCGGCCCACTTTCTTTATGTTCCCAACGTATTGTTTATTCTCCAATTAGATTAGACTTCTTTTGACAGGTACATAACCCTGCAATTTTATCTGTGAGCATACAGACTAGCAACAGGTTCAATCACTATGACAACAGCGGATGTAAGGCGGATTGTTGGTGGATACGGTACGGGTTGTACGATAGACTGTCATGGATTGTATTGGCAGTACGGACGACTGTAGATGGTATGCAGAATGTACAGAATTAATTGGCAGTTGTACAGGGCGGTGGTGTGCTGGTCGTAGTGGTATGGAAGAGAAGTACGGATTGTAGATGTACGACACTCTACAGATCCAATCTTACGATGGTTGCAATCTGTTGGGTCGTTGTAATTTGTACGACTGCTGCTATTTTTTTTGCAATTGATTTGCCTCTTGGGTAGTACTGATAGTACGGATGACAATTTGTGGCTGGTGTAGATGGACAACAAGTTCTGAGGTTGTACTCTCAAGACAGCTACTGTGAAGGTCAGACGGATTGGATGGTTGTTGAATGCAGATTGTACGACAACAATTTTTTTGTTCTGTACAGGACGAAGAGTGACGGTTGGTGCCCTAATGTCTGCAGCTTTGAATATTTTTCTTCTCAGAGTATTATATATATATATATATCTAATTTTATTATTATTATTTTTTTTGGCTCTAATCTTTCTTCAAATTTTCTGGCAACGGAATAATGATTTTTGTCTTCTTCAACAATTTTTTTTTTGTTTGAAAATGGCCAAAAGTCGGTTAGTGATCAAAGACCAGATCAGAGAAACTCTGAGATGATGGGTTTGGCCAAAAGCCAATAGATTGTTGCCAAGGGCAACGTAATTGACTAGAAGTCTAGTGTCCAAAGGCCAGGATCAGAAAAATGAAGCTCTGATACCAAATGAGACGAACAAAGTTCGTTCACACAAGAATTAGCCAAAATACTTGGAATATAACACAATAATCCATGTAGGAATAATGTATAAATGTATAAAATATGAATAGATAAGATGATATACAATTGAGAATGAGGGCTCGTTTATATACCCACGCAGGGGTGCCCTTAACCAATAGTCATGTCCTTTGAGATAGGTCCTTTCATTATTAATAGTTATTATTTATTAATTAATTATTATGTTATGAATATCTATTTATATGTATATTTATGTTCATAACAGAGACACTACGACCTCTTGTATGTCATGAGCCCTATGCCCATTGAGTCTTGACGCTGACCACTTCACCCACTATACATGACTTAGAGAGGGATCTCCCTGAAAATCTTCTTGACCTAGGGCAAGATCTACCCAATAGGACACCTTGTCAACCCTCCCATATTCAAGCTTGACAAGTCGCATAATGTCTTTGAGCAATTAATTGTTTGATTTAGTGATCTTTGATGCACATGCTTAGGTGGCTCATTTATTGATTGGATTCACTTATCACAATGTTATGACTTGAGATCCTTGGAGGGCGTGCTTATTTGTCTTTGCAGGACCTAGTTGGTGGGCAATTTTGGAAGAACAAGCCTAGCTTGGGCTTCCATGGGGCTTGAAGTCCACAGGTGGATGCCAAGGGCCCGCATGCTAGATGAGAAAGATGAAACTTGGAAGGCTTAAAAGATGACTTAGACGACATAACCTAGCCCCCACATGCCAAACATTTTGTGTAGGAGAGGCAAAACATCACTTCTAAAGGCATGGCTTCACTGAGGGGGGTTAGGGTTTGGTGGTGTGGTTGATGCATTGGCACTTGGACGTTTGAGGAGAATTGGGCTTTGACCATGAAGGATGTAACTTGGATGCATGACATGTGGCTTTGACAAGCCTAGCCACCCTCCTACACCAATGACTTGCTCCTAGTGCCAAAACGTCCCCTAAAGGGGTGACGTCCTTCTAAAATTAGGGTTATCTTATGTGCAAAAGTGAAATATAAATGATTTGTTTTATATTACTTTGTTAAGGGGGCAAGATTAGGATTGTTGACCCCTAGTCTTGTGGTTTACGCTTAATTATGTGGACAAGTTATCCTCGTGACATTTTGTATAAATAAGAGATAATAAGATCTCATTTTAACATAACTCTCCCTCTTGTGAGAAGTATTGGTCTGAAATTTTCGCTACACTTGGAGTATTTTGCCTCTCGTGCTATTGAATAATGCTTTTTGGTTATGGTATGATGATGATGATGATGGTGCACTATCTCTAGGAGGTCACTCTTGCTTTTGTGGAGGTTTACTTTGGCATGTTAATGGTTTTTCTTGAATGGTATGGTCTCTATAGTTTGTTATCATTTGTAATTCAAGATAAGGTTGTTTTGGCCAAGGCTAGATAGGGAGTATAAGGATATACACCCCTATCCTAGTTTCCACCATAATTGTTAAGCTTTTAAAGTTATTTTGCAAGGGTTTAGTTGAGGAAGTAAGAGGATTTACACCCCTCATCTTCAAACCCTATTTAGGCTACACGCCTTGGGAAGTAAGAGGGTTTACACCCCCAAGGATTTAGTAACCCTAGCTCTTTCTTTGTGACCCCATTAACCCATAACTAAAGGCACTAGTCTTGCATTGGAGAAACGAATTATTATATTGGGAAACGTGATTTCTTGTCATTTTTACTTCTTGCAACTTGGATTGTGTTCCTTGTGGCTTGGGCCTCGCAACCACTAGGGCATCCCCATCACAGGTATACTTATTGCTGCTGTTATAAAATTGCATCTTCAGCGATTAGGGCTACAAAAAATCTAACTCATTTACTTGAATAACTCCCTAATCAACCATTGGAATTCACCCAAAGTTTGGACACTTACTCTTCTTGGTCTAGCGCACTTTTTGGAAAAGTTTGAAGGGTTTTCAGTGGCTTATTTTCTTGCTGTAATACATTGAATGTTACATCCATAAGGCTGATATAATTTGCTGCAGACAAGTGTTTACAACAGCCTTATCTTTTCATGCTAGAATGTTGGTTTTTCATCTTGAGTTTAGCTAGTCATTAACTAGTCTTTCTCTTGTATCTTCTATTTAATCTCTTGCATTTATTTTGCAGCTTGTAATGCCATTTTATTGCTGATATACATTGTTATTAACAGCTTCTTTTAAGGACGTCAAGCTTAACTTGCTTGTCCAAGTGATTATACTGCAATACATGCTTGTTTTTCTTGTGTCTTGGGCAGGTATTTCACCATTTGCAGGTTACTCAGCATACTTGGCAACCCTTGGACCTTCCCAAGACTTCATCCCAATCCTTTTACATCATTTAGATTTGACCTATAGGGACTTCATCTCCATCTTCCTCTATCTTCATCTCATTCCCCCTAGGGTCACTGGGATTCCCCCCTTGAGGTGACTACCTCACCTCTAAAGTGACAGGGACACCTGCCTAAGGTAACAATGGGTAGGTGACCTCTTAGTTGTCGCCATTTAGTGGGTGGGTCGGGATTTTCCCAACTTACAACTTGTGTGATAACACAACCAAGGGGAGACTGCCAAAATTTGGTAGATTTGGACCATCTCGGACCCCACGAGCATCCCATCCATCAATAAACATTTCTAAAAAACTTGTAAGCTTAGTGGCCTCATTTCTATAAGGGATCACAAGCATTCCAAAAAAATATTGTAACCTTATTAATAAAATTAGTGGGATACACAGTGCCCAGTCTTCATCCCCCTTAGGGGGAACAATGTCCTTTGTGTGGTTGAAATTTTTGCATTATTGGCTTATGTTCTCAATTCACACTTTAAAGAAGCTAAAATAAACCATAAAATTAATCACAAGCGCCGCAAAACATTTATAATAGATTTCAATTTCTTTGATTAGCATAGTTAGATTTCATTTTGTAGATTAAATTTCAATTTTTGGATTAGTTTCATTTTCTGCAATTTATTTTCAGTATTTCAAGTTGGCAAATTAACCATCCCCTCAACTTCTCCTAGTATTGTTCTTGACCCTTCCTCTGCGAGCTTAGTCTCGATCTCTGTAAGTAAGTTTCATACAGAACCAGGGCTGGTTATTGCAGAGTAGTTTAATAGGACTATCTTTTGGTTGCTTTGTTCAGTTGGAAATTGCAGAGAGTTTGTGTGTGAAGTCAGACGGGCCCTCTCAGAGCTTTGTTCTCCCCGTGTTGGACCTCCAACATTCTCTTGAACTTTTGTGTGAAGTTAGAGGGATACCATCCCTGTTGGACCTCTGCATAGTTCAACATCCAATTTGAGGGATATCCTCTAAAAGGCCAAATCTAGATTAGATTTATTTTCTTGTCATCACTTTGCACACATATCACATATTGACTTGCACTCACAACAGTCACTCCACCTAACAAACTCAAAATAAAATTTACAAGAGCACTTACATTACAATCTCTATTTGGCAGCATTACATACATCTTGGAACCTTTACATTATTGGCACTGGTCTACATTTCAGCATTTGATTTTCAATTTCCTTTCAAGCACTTGTATTTCCTTTTCAAGTTATATCATGTATATGCAAGTATCTTGAATGCTTTATTTTTTCTAGCATAAGCAAATTTCCTTTGATGTGTCATATATGATGCTAGTGTAGAGTTATTTATATCTTGCTCTTGTTTGCAATAAACTCCTAGAATTCCATTTGTACTTAGCTTAGTTCAAGCCTTAGTTATTTTTTAGGGACTACACCCCTTGGCTTCGCTAGGAGTTGGCCTAGATGGAGGAGTTGAGGATTAGGTGACAACACCTTGACTCGAGACTTGCCCCCAAGGACACACCTAGTTTATTGAAGGTTTCTTCCACGTTACCCGAGGTGTGTATAAAGGCAGCAACAAGTGCAAAACCTCAGTTCCAACAATAATGAACCATGTAAATATCCTGTGATTAGTTATGCTTTGGGCTGTTAAATTATCATTGGTTCACATTACGCAAGTTCTTACAAGCTCTGTAGGTGATAGACCAGATATCATCTAAACTGGTCAATCAATATTGTTTGCTTATGATTGTCCTGAACAGATTAATCTAGTTTTGTGTAAAGGATTAATTTAGAGATGATGTTTTCTCAAATGGAATGATTGTAGAAAAAAAGAGAGGAGAAATAGCAAGGAAATTATATCTGCTATCTCTAGTCGTACCACAGTTGAAACATTTACTTGCTTTTATTTCTTACATAAACTCCCATACTGTTGTCTCGCTTGCTGTAATCTAACTATAGTTCTGTACTTATGGTTGTCTTGTTGGCAACTTTTTTCCTCAAGTGAGTTTAGTTGACATGCATCCTAATACCTACTAAGTAAATGTCTACTGTTCAGGCTTTCTGTTTCTTTACTTTACTGGGCTTTGGCATATTTCTCTCAACTAATATTTGGGGGCCATGTAACTCAGCAACTAATCTTGGAACTGAAGCAAACATTTCAGAAATAATTGCTCATTTTTGTTAGAAATCTTCTATTTCATCCAGTATAGATTCTTGTTGATCATTTGACTTTTATGCACTTGCAGAGGGATGGTTCAAGGAATCTTCTCAAAATCAGGTATTGTTTTTCTGTTATGATTTGGTCATAGTTCTTCTCAGGAAATTCGTGAAAGTAATGCAAAAGAATGATGAATTTTTTCCTATCTATGAAAGGAGTTAGAAGTTTATAAAGGAAATTGGGTTAGTTTCATATTGGTTGAACTCCAAGAATATGGCAATATGTTCATAGTTTTAGGCCTCCTTTTCTATTGCTTGAAATTTCAACTATATTAAAAATGTTAAGAATTAGTCTTATTAGATTAATGCTTGGATATTTTTCATGTTCAGATGTAGCTTCCTTTGTATATTATGCAACAAATATTTAGGGAATAGTATAATATTAAGAAGTTGTTATTGTCCTTAATTTGAACTTGTCCTCTTGAGATTATTCTGGGAGAGGAGAGTGTTGCCCCGTAATCCACACCTCGAGTCACGTGGAAGAAATATTCAATCCATTGGGTGTGGCCTTAGGGGTAAGTCTCGAGTTGGGTCGTTGTCACCTGACACTCTACTCCTCTGTCTATGTTAACTCCTAGCGAAGCCAAGGGGGGTAGTCCCTAATAAAAGAATCTAAGGCTTGATTAAGAGAAATGTAAGAAGTTTAAACATGCAACCTAGATCTATGCATGCATGCATGGAAAAGTAAATATCTATGTAAGATTTATAATTAGAAACTAGATCTACTTGCATGCAAGGAAAGTAACCAAGAAAACTTTTAATTTTTGAGAGAGAGAGAGAGAGAGAGAAAGAGAGAGAAACTTGATAGTTTGGAATCCTTGGGCTATGGAGTCTCTTGGTGGAATGCTGAGGGACTATGTCTTGAAGAAGATTGGAGCATGTAGAAGGTACAATATAGTCCAACCACTTCTCCAAGCATGAGGACCTGTGAAGCTTAGAATACTTGCAAAAAACTTGTTAAATATTTGGTGCCACCTACAAAAGAGACTTGGATAGCATGATAATTAGCCGAATACACATGCAAATCAAATATCTCTAATATAGACAAACAATAGGATCTAAGAATCAAACTAGCTGAATGAATCCTATCTTACTGGGTGATAACACACCTTCAAATGCCAAAATAACAATTTAAATGCAAGAAACTAAGCTAAAGTTACCTCATATAATTAGCACAAGGCATCAATCATCCACACAAGTAATGCAAGCCACCTTCTTGACCTCCAAAGTCTTCTTTATTCCAAGAAAAATATTACAATGATAGGACAATAGACATGCTTAGCCAAACACTCATTAACCAAAGAGAGGAGAGGAAGCTTGATTATATAACAAGAGGGGCACACCCTCCCAAGGAGGGAGGGTGCACATCCCAAGAAAGATAAGCCAAATGGATGGGTAGATCTATGCCACCACTTTAGCAACCATAATTAAGTGCGCCACAAGTCAAGAGAGAGGTGAGTGAGAGGGCACCACCTCTCAAGAGGTAGGCGCATCTCTCCTTGGGTTTGGCACCCTTAAGGAGAGTGCACCACCTCTTGAGAGGGAGGGCGCACCATACGTTGGGATCTCCATCAACAAGAGTCAACTCATCACTTAACTCATCATCAACTCCCTCTTACTTGCCGTCAACTACCACTAACAATTAGTGAGGCTAAGTGAATTGAAGACAAGTGAAGAACATGTCTTCGACATGTTTCCTTAAAAATAGGGATCTAATTTATTCACCTTTTTGAGGAAATAATTGATTTTTTATGAGAAATAGTCAATAATTTCTCTCAAAAAGGGGGTACAAGGGTATAAGGGGTATTTTGGGTTAGAAAACGATACCCCCCAAGGCGTATAACACCTCCTAGTACGACTTGTTTAAATATTGCATGATTTTACAAGGTAAAATCCGTTTTACGAGAATTTTACATTTTTTGAAAAACATTAAAAAATCCTAGAGGGACTTAATGCATGTCCATAATACTTTGGACTAATGTCTAGCATGGTAATATACATTAGACACTAGACTCAAACATAACTCACTAAGGCCTGTTATCCCCACTTTTCAGGGATAACCAGGAGATCATGTCTCGAGGTCCACAGGTCCTAGACATGGAGTACCGAGAGCAGGATTGACCTGAGCATGGCCCTGGAGGGCCCACCTTTTCTTCTTCCATCGTCTTTATCTTGTCAGTAGCAACAACATCCATCACCATCGGTTTGGTCCTGTATCAAAAGAGGTTCTTGCTTCATGAGGTAATTAGTCCGGGTATCATGGTATGTGTCACATTTGATCGTTAAATGTATGCATTTGATTCCTTTTATTTCTAACAATTGCTTGGATCTTACATTTGCCCACTTGACCATGTTTGGGGGGATTGACAGGGTGCCCTAGCAAGCCTGTATCTGTAGGTTTTGGTTTGTCACTGGGAGGGTTTCTGAAAAGCCATCGTCCGCTCCCCTCATAGCACCACTCCTTCATCTTACTTCCCACTCACTTATCCCATTCCCTTTGTCCGGGCATTGGGTTGACCTATTTTCAGGACTGCACCTTACCTCGTGGGAAGAAGGGGCTAAAGGCTCATAAGGTAAAAGCAAGCTGGTAAAAGATAAAATCTTAAGAATAAAACCTCGAGATGCTTCGCCCAGGGATCCCCGAGAAAGCAATAAAAGGCTTCTCAGCAAGAAACAAGAGGGACTCGGAAAATTAATAAAACAAGACCTAGTCAGAGGGTAGGGGGTCTCATCACGAGCCAACCTATTAGGACCATGGGTACCTAGCAGTATGACATTGCCACCAGTTGGTTACCACGCCAGGGCAGTGACCCTTGGTTGCATGGCCAAGGGAAAGGGGGTGTCATCACGAGCCAACCTTCTCATCTCTGTGAAAGTACTTGTGGGTAACACTGTCAGCTCTGGTCACCATGCCAAGGCAGTGTCCCCTGATTAGCTCTTGAATAAAAAAGCAAAAAAGAATAAAAGAATAAAAAGAATAAAGGTAAGAATGGGCTTGGAAAAAACGCATCCGTGACAGGTACAGCTCGCCTTCTACAAAGGCACCCACAGGTAACACTTTTGCATCCTTAGCCTTCACTGCACCCACATGCTTGGACATCCCTTGACCACATCACCCACTTACATGGTTTGGATGAGGTCTTTTTGGGAACTTTCCTTTTCTTGTGGACACTAGCCCAATAGGACACCTTGTCTCTTTCTTCAGACTTGTATTGCAGGCTTGTGTAACGTCTTTGAGCTATTGATTGATGTATTAGGGATTTTGTGCATATGTTTAATAATATTGATGATGAGATGTGATTGACATTGCTATGATCCCTGTGACTGATGAGCCCATGGAGGGCGTAGCCTTTGATGTGGAGGACCATGCCCGATGGATAGGTACCATTTGGACCGGTACACATGGGGAGATGATCAGTTCGGACCTCCATGGGGTTGAAGAGCCCACTAGATGGATGCTAAGACCCCATTAGGGGGCAGAGACAGGAAAGAGGTTGATTATAGACTTTGCACTGGAGAAGAAGAAGACGTTCCACCAGAGGCACCCCAACACAACTGGACCTAGGGGGATTGACCCATTTTAAGTGGGACGTTGGCTCTAGATGGCCTAGGACGTCACCAGGAGGCTTATGACATCATCATGAGCGTGTTGGCAGATGGATAGGGCAGTTGGCATGTGTGGCATCTTGGAGGAGCCCAAAAAGGGCTAACGTCTTGTTCAGGAGGCTGCACTTGCCCTAATAGGGGCTAACGTCACCCTAGAAAGGGGTAACGTCTTACCTTTTTGCTTGATTAGGGTTTAGATTTGAAAATTTAATGTAAAAACAATATGATTTGATATTATGGCCTTGTCGGCCTTTTTACCTGACCTAAATGTAAAATTAGGTCAAGGTTTTGTATAAATGAGGGATTTTAACTCTCATTTTTTCAACACTACTCATTCACTCCATAAGGAGGTCTGAAATTTGCGCCCTATCTTGGGTATTTGGCTGATTAAGTGAGGCGCACTTGTTGAAAGAAGACATTTTTGGCATTTTATGGTGTTTCTCTTGAAGGAAGGTGTTACAACTAGGGTTTGCATGGTTATTTCTTGATGAATTGTAAGTATTTTTCTGCAAAACTTCTTAAATGAATGGTTGTAGTCTTATTTTCTTGCATATATTTATAATTTGCTGAATCAAAACCGTAGGTGAAAAGCACACAAGTAGGTCCTTGTCTCATGTCCCCTGATAGAGAAACTTTCAGCCATTGAAGAAGAAGAAGAGAGCCTAGCCGTAGCTACACTCCTTTTTCTTCCTCTTCTTTGCTAGCCGTACCATTTTGAATTCAAGAGGAAGAAGACGTCCCTGGCCTAGGTTATCTACACTTAGGGCCGTTTTTCTTTTAGGGTTTGATGAAACAACCTTGTTGTAGCAACACTCTCCCTCATTAAGCCTTCTTGTCTTGATTTTGTGCTTCATCTGAGCTAGCCGTTTTGCCAAATTGACCTAAGGAAGGAGGAGAGAGCACGAGGCCTTTCTATTGCAACACCGGAGTGAGCCTCTCTCCCCTAGAGTTTTGATTATGAGGCCCTGCCATAACAGCACTTCAGAACTCTTCCCTCTAGTCCTTAGCCTTCCTCCTTCAACGCTTGCGTCCTTCACTTTTGACTCCATTTTACCCGAAGGCATTGATCTAAAGTCCACCAAAGTTGAAGTGAAACTTGATTACACACTCTCAAAACTCTTTGAATTTCAAACCCTAACTACTCTAACCCTAAACCTAACTAACTCACTAACCCTAAGTTGTTGACGTCATCATTGGTTATTTCATCTTTAGAGCAACAACGTTTTGTTTTAAGAGCAATTGAATGGTGGTTTAGGCATTAATTGAATAAGGTGTTGATTGGTTGTATTGAATGCCACATTGTTCTAATATTTATTGGTGAAGTGTTATATCTTTTCATTGCTATTGATAAACATTGACTTCGTCAACATTTATTGCCAATTGCTAATATATATTTATCAGATAGTCTTATGAAGTACTAATCCATTGAAATATAGCTTGCATATATCAGTTTGTTGTTGCTTTGTTCCAGGCAGGTGTTTGTTCATTGGGGATTTACTTTATTATTCGTTGTTTAGCCAGGATTATCTGTTTGGTTGTGACTTGTGAGGGGGAAAACTTGTCCTTGTCTCATTTACCTTTTTGCCTCCTCAAAACCAGAGGTCACTGGGGACGTCTCCCTTGGGCCTAACCTCCCTAAAGAGAAAGAACCATCCCATTGTGGTGACATTGGGTGGGATTGGTTCCTGTTACGCCAGTTTGGCCTTCTATCTTGTAGCCTTTATTCTAGTTACAAACTGTGCGATAACATTTTGGTGCCATTGCCGGGGAACACTGAGTCAATTCTCCTCAAGACGACACTTTTCGGTAAGCCTTGCCTCAAGAGAGTCTTATTCTTACAAGCTTACCTGGCGACTCCACTTAGGGTGTTTTCCCTTATCTTTTGATAGTTTCAAGAAAATTATCTAGCGACTCCATTGATGACGAAGCCAACTATGACTTCACAATGGGATCCCGGGAACTACAAGCCTTTAGACATGAGTAACATCTCGGGGTACCCTCAACAAATGCCCGTTGAATACATAAATTTGCTCCCTGGATTCACTGGTGGTGATAGAGAGAGAGCTGACTATCACATGAGAAACTTCTGGAATTCCTTCCTATCCTACTCGGTCGATGATTATGCTGAAGACATGGTCATGAAACTTTTATCTACCACGCTTTCTCACAATGCTAAAGAATGATATTATAACCTCCCTGATGCCAGCATCACGACTATGGAGCAATTTGAGGAAACCTTTCTCTAGAGATGGGGTATCTGGTTGGAAGACATCCTAGTACTATTAGAAGAACTTAAGCATATGAAGCAAGCTGAGGATGAAACTGTCAGAGACTTCCAAGATAGATTTGAGAACATGCTATATCAAATTCCTGAAAGTCACCATCCCGAGGAGAGATACCTGGTCCATCTCTTTGCTTGTGCACTTTTGGGATATCTGAGTTTCCCTCTTGATAAGATAACCCCAAGGACACTTGATGAAGCTTACAACATGGCTGCAGTAATTGAGGAGAAGATCTCCTTGTTTGATAGAGGATGCCTCTTTACCTTAAGTACTCTCAATGGGAAGATTTTGTTGACCCTTGAAAACTTCATCATCGATTTCCAAGAAGAAGGGGAACAAACCACAGATCGACAAGGGATTGCTGAAGACACAGTTGAGGAGCTAGAATCTAATGACGAAGTATCAACATGCCCTCTTCCTCTTGATGAAGCGATCCACAAGCCTTATCCATCTACACAACAACAAGACGATAAGGTTAGTTTCTTTCCTTTTCAGGATTTTGATGATACCTTATTCCATGATTCACAGAGTGATGGAGAAATGGAATCCCCGAATGAAGAGCATCTTCCTTACTGCATGACCAAAGAAGAAAGGGCTACTCACGAGGATAAGACAATAATGCATGTTAAAGATACCAAAGTCCTTGAAGCTCCTGCACAAGAAGAAAAGTAAGTTACCCTCCTCTCCAAGATTTTGATGATTGTCTACTCTATGATTTGGGAAAAGAAGAGGAAATGGGTGAGCTTTTGAATGTTTTGAACTCTCCATGTTATGATACTGATACTGACATAGTTGATTTTGATGAGTTCATACATGTTGGGAGACGTAGGTGGGATGCAATTGGTTATGATATGGATCCTATCTATGACATAAAAAGTCATCTCCAAGTGTTGCCTTTGCAATTATCACAACAAGCTCTTGACCAGTGGAAACAAGGAGATGAGATTTTTACCGATGCTTCCCAAACACCCAAGGTTGACCAAGTACGGTATTTTTCTGATGATTTTCGGTCTTACCTTAAGGCCTTTGATGAGTACTCCTCCGAGCACTTAGATTTACCCCATGAAGATGACTATCAATCACCACTATGCTCGGATTTTGATAGGAGTAAGAATATTGTTTGCCTAAAGAAGAATTCTCATGACCTTTTTCCCCAGCTACCTCTTATTACCTTACCTTGCTGTATCATTAAAGGTGTAGTTGGGAATTATACCTTTTGCGTTGAGTTTTCTGTGAAGCAAACCCGAGAATCCAAGGATTGGTTGAAAACTACAGATTTCAGTCTATCATCTCATTTTTTCATTTTTCCCTTGAGAGTTTGCCGGTTGTCTGCTAGATCTTTGTTGATCCCCTCCTAGGCTTCAGAGCATGAGGACGTCCTAGGTAGCCAGTTTGCAAACCTCTTGAGCCAGTATTCTGAACCGTGGACTTTTCATGACCCCTTCCAGAGGTGGATTGAGTACTTTCCTCAGAGATGCACTTGGCAAGATTTTATCCCTCCCACCCGCCTCCATGAGTTAGACTTTATGATTTCCGATGATATGATACATGCTCTAATCAATGTCATTTTTGTGCTCGATTTGTCATTGTTCTGGTTTATGATGAAACACAAAGGCAGGTATTGTGGGACATTGTTGGATTGGCTTCACTAGTTGTTTGACTACACCCACATACGGCCAACAGGTAAGTAGTTTGCCTTACACTATTGATTGCTTTATTTCAGTCCATATATATATATATATATATGTATGCTGGGGTGGCATTAACACCCCAAATTTTGTTATTGATACTTCTATTGAGATTGAGCAGGTCAGCAGGCCATGCCAGAGATGTTGAGGTTCTCATGTGCTCTACGGTGAGCACATGTCCCCGAGTTGGAGCCAGATGTTATCCCCACTTTTTAGGGATAACTAGGAGATCATGTCTCGAGGCCCACAGGTCCTAGACATGGAGTACCGAGAGCAGGATTGACCCAAGCATGGCCCTAGAGGGCCCACCTTTTCTTCTTCCATCGTCTTTATCTTGTCAGCAGCAACAGCATCCATCACCATCGGTTTGGTCCTGTATCAAAAGAGGTTCTTGCTTCATGAGGTAATTAGTCCGAGTATCATGGTATGTGTCGCATTTGATCGTTAAAACCTTTACATGTATGCATCTGATTCCTTTTATTTCTAACAATTGCTTGGATCTTACATTTTCCCACTTGACCATGTTTGAGGGGATTGACAGGGTGCCCTAGCAAGCATGTATCTGTAGGTTTTGGTTTGTCATTGGGAGGATTTCTGAAAAGCCATCGTTCGCTCCCCTCATAGCACCACTCCTTCATCTTACTTCCCACTCACTTATCCCATTCCCTTTGTCCGGGCATTAGGTTGACCTATTTTCAGGACTGCACCTTACCTCGTGGGAAGAAGGGACTAAAGGCCCAGAAGGTAAATGTAATGATCCCAAGCCAAATTTTTCGCTTGGTATCACTAACTACTATTGATTTATTGATGTGCAGGTGTTTATTGAGA
This sequence comes from Picea mariana, assembly GCA_032191745.1. Taxonomy (NCBI): domain Eukaryota; kingdom Viridiplantae; phylum Streptophyta; class Pinopsida; order Pinales; family Pinaceae; genus Picea; species Picea mariana. The sequence continues at coordinate 133,619 of JASDQU010010036.1, read as the reverse complement.
GTGCATACAAGATTCATCCAACACATGAAGATCATAACACATTCAAGATATAGAAGCACAAGCAAGATCTGACCTTTTTATTATGCAAAATCAATACAATAGATGACCGATCTGGCATAAACCTCAGATGGCCGTACAAACAATAGATATGAGCTGCTACAAAATGCTCCTGTCAATACAAAAGAAGCCTCCAAAGGCCGAATAAGTAATGAAGACCAATACCCAGCAGATCTGGATGTCAAACCCTCCAGCTGAAGAGTGTCACGCTCCAAGTGAAGACTGAAACCCTCAAGAATTCGGCCCTGATGGAAGGATGCTCCAAATGAGCCCAAACTCGGTCAAATGATAGATCAGGGCAGTGGGAACCTCCTCTTGAAGTTTCAAGCCCAACATCCAAGTCCAACCCCTCCAACTGCTGAATCTCCTAAGGGAGTTGCGCCCTCCTGAATAGCTGAAACCCCAATGCAACTCGTCCCTGAAGAAATACACCTCCAAATGGCGTGAAACTCTCCAAGAATATAGATCGGCCTATGAGAATCCCGTGGGAGAAGTTTCAGACCCAAATCTCAAGTAGATCTCTCTAGATCTAAGTTTTTCTGAATCACTGGACATCCCCTATGGCTCCAAGACGTCCCAATCTGCAGATAATTATATGATGATGATAACCCTCCAGAAAAGTCCTCAAACTGACGATCATGCCCCTGCAAACAAAACCCAAGTGTCGGAATGGCCCCAGGCCATTTGGATAAGCTGGATCGAACCTCCCTCTAGATGATGGTGCGCCCTTGCTGGAATCACAAGAACAGTACGGCCTGCTACCTTCTGAAGCGCTAGATGGAGATGAGTTGAGACTAGTATGGTGTGGAGGAGTCTTCCATCCCCGAGACCAAGCTGTGGAACAAGGTGAGTGGATATTTCGCCACTGAGTTGCTCACAAGGGGTTGTACAGCAAAACCCCCAAACTGAATGCTCAAGAGCAATAGCAAATGCTAATCCAAAACTAGAATGAATAATAGGTGCGCCCCGGCCTCTTACTTATACTTTTCCTTCTAATTCTCTGTTGTTAGGTTAACTCCCAGGGTTAATCTTCTATTCTTCTGTTGAGTTATCTTTTACTCCTTAATCCCTTTCCTTTCTTAAGTCAACTTAAAAATATAACTTTAGCCTCATTGACTTCCCCCTTTAGTGTGAGACTATGACCTAGTGGGGGTGCCCAGGCCATTGAGTCTCCTCATCATCTCTCTAAGAGTTGGGGGACATTACAGTCTCCCCTGCTTGAAATTGCTTGTCCTCAAGCAATTCCAAACCTGCTTCTCTTACCACGTATTCCTGCTCCCAAGTGGCATCCTCAATGGGTAAATCCTTCCACTTGATCAGGTACTCCTTGATGCTTCGGTTTCTGAGCCTCTTCTCTCGGACTTCTAGTACCTCCTCCGGAATCAAAACAAGCTGTCCCTCCTCATCCATGGGGGGTAATACCTCAATAGGCATGATGTGTTGACCGAGGGCTTTCTTAAGGCACGAGACATGAAAAACGTTGTGAATTCTGCTGCCCTGTGGAAGCTCCAGCTCGTAAGTTACGGCCCCTATCCTCCTGCTGACTCTGTAGGGTCCAAAGAAATGTGGCTGCAGTTTCTCCGCTCCGCTTCTTTTAATGGAAGCCTGCTTGTATGGTTGTAGCCTCAAATAGACTAAATCGCCAACCTCAAAAGCCCGGTCAACTCTGTGCTTGTCTGCTTGGACCTTCTGCTGGTTTTGTGCCCTCTGTAAATGATCCTTCAATTCCTTGAGAATGTCTTGGCTCTGCTGTATCCAATCCTGTACCATTGGTGCCCTGCTGTCACCGAATGCAATCTCTATAAATGACAAAGGATCATAGCTATACAAAGCTCTAAATGGTGACATGCCAATAGACATATGCTGGGTGGTGTTGTAGCAATATTCTCCCAAATGCAACCATCTGACCCATGCTTTCTGTTGCCCCGACACATGGTTTCTAAGATAGCCCTCCACCCACTTGTTGACTATCTCTGTCTGTCCATCTGTCTCAGGGTGATAGCTGGTGCTAGGGGTCAAGGACGTACCAACCAACCTGAATAACTCCTGCCAGAAAGTACTCATAAACCTGCTATCCCTATCGTTGACAATGGTCTTGGGTAGGCCGTGCAACCTGAAAATCTCCTTGAAAAACAGTTCGGCCACCTGTGCTTCACTGAAGTCGGTAGCTATGGCAAATAAGTGTGCAAACTTTGTTAACCTGTCCACCACTACAAATATGCAGTCCTTTCCTTGCATCTTTGGTAGCCCGGTGATGAAATCCATGGATATGCTTTCCCATTTGTGCTCTGGAATGGGCAAGGATTGCAAAAGTCCTGCTGGGTGTGTGTGCTCATCCTTGTTTGCCTGACATGTCGTACACTCTTTGACGTGCCTGATCACATCCTCCTTGAGCCCTTTCTAAGAGAATCTTTCTCTCACCTGCCTGTACATCTTGCTGATCCCCTGATGTCCCGCCATTGGTGAGTCATGGCATGCCTGCAATACCTTGGCCTTGAAGGCCGATCCAGAAACCAAGAAGATTCGGTCTTTGTAGTAGATGAGGTCATTAATAATCTTGAAATCTTCATCTTGTACTTGTCCGTCCAGTAGTTGGCACGCAAACTAATCCTCTGCATACTCCATCACTAGTTGGTCTTTCCAATCAACCGTTATCCCTGTTATGGCAAGGATGGATGGTCTCCTGGATAAGGCATCAACCACCACATTATTCTTTCCTTTGACAAACTCAATGTCAAAGTCATAGGCCTGTATTCTGCTTACCCATTTTTGTTGCCTCTCGTTCAAGTCCTTCTGTTCCAATAAGTATTTGAGACTGTTATGATCTGACTTGACAACAAACCGAGCACCTACCAAGTATTGCCCGAATTTGGCTGGTGCATGCATGATAGCCAACATTTCTTTGTCATAAATGTTGTAGAGTAGCTAAGGACCCCGGAGTTTCCGGCTCTCGTAGGCAAGAGGGTGCCTCTTCTGCATCAGTACGGCCCTTATTCCTTCCCCGGATGCATCACACTCCAAGGTAAATGGAAGACTAAAATCTGGAAGGGCTCAGACTGGGCATGTACTCATCACCTTCTTCATCTTGTCCATCGTTTTTTGAGCCTCCTCGTTCCACTTGAATGCTCCCTTCTTAGTCAAATCGGTCAAGGGTGCACACAATTGAGAGAACCCCTTGACAAACTTCCTGTAATATGTGCACATTCCCAGAAATCCTCTCAATTCTGTGAGTGTCTTAGGAGTGGGTAATGTGTCCTAGATAAAGGACCTCCATCATTCCAAACTCACATTTGGACTCCTTAGCATATAGCGACTGTTCTTCCATAATTGACAAAATTTGGTCCAAATGCCTAAGATGCTCCTCCCATGTCTTGCTGTAGATAAGCAAGTCATCAAAGAATACCAACATGTGCTTCCTTAGCTGCTTGTTGAATACATGGTTCATACATGACTGGAACGTAGCAGGGGCATTGGTTAACCCAAAGGGCATCACCAGAAACTCATAATGACCGTAGTGACATCTAAAAGCTGTTTTTGAGATGTCTTCCTCCTTCATCTTGATTTGATGATAGCCAGAACGAAGGTCAATCTTAGTGAAGTAGATGGCCCCATGCAATTCGTCCAACAATTCATCAGTCCTTGGTATTGGGTACCTATTTTTGATGGTCTTTGACAAAGTCTCTAATAAAATACAATAAAGTAGGTGTCAGGTGAGTGATCAATTTGGACCAAGTCACCCAAAATGACAAAAGATAAGGTATAAATGCATACTAAAGTACTTAAAGTACAACTATAATACATGATCACACATCTTCATTAGACAGTCTCATAAACAACATGGTTAATGCTTGTAGACATGAGCTGGAAAACCCAAACCATTTTACAACCATTGTGCCTGTTATCATCCAATCTAGCACTTGTGCAAAGCCTTCACAAGATGCAAGATAACCGTAACATATGGAAGTAATTTCCACTATCACCTAGGTAGTTACTTCCCTCGTTTTAATGAAGGATTGAGATCTAACACAAGGGAGGCTTCCCTAGCGACCTCAAAGGATCCTATAGCAAGTCAAGGCAAGTCTACAACCCCTTATCTTGGTTACTTTGAGTGTACCTACTACCACCAACTAGATCAAGGTTCAAGGCCAGGTCAAGGTGGTTTGAACAAGGCAAGTTCAATGTGTGTGTGTGACGGGTGTTTCTAAGACAATGAAATATATCCACCACAACAAATGAATCAAGTAAATGCCACGAAACACTAGCTATCAAAGAAACATGAATGGATTTAACAAAACTTGAATAAAAGATGATTCACTTCAGCATATGACAGCAGCTAATAAACAGTCCTAAACTAGTAAAGATGCAATGGAAGAGATGCTAAATGCAAGGTAAAAGACTAGCAAAATAATAAGCAATGATTGCTGAGATGAAATAACATGAAACTACCTTAAATCAAAGCAAGATATCAAGCCCCAATTGTTGAAAACTACAATCAATGATGCATTAAATGGTATTAGAGACAATTCTAAGCAAGAAATGTAATTAAACCCTAGACGTTAAGCTATTAATGACTAAGAATTAAAGATGCAATGTGTTATCGCACAATCTATACTTGCCCAAGCCAAAAGGCAAGTAGGCCTAGATTGACGTAACACGGAGGTAACCCTATCACTGTCACCCCAATAGGGTACCTCTTTCTCTTTAGGAGGAGGAAAACCTCACTCCAAGGGAGACGTCCGAGGACCTAGTTGGTTGATGAAGGAGGATAAGACAAGGTAATACCAGCCCTCTCTCTAGGTCACTCAAATGAATGAAGTCACTTGGAATGGTTAAGTCAAGGGGGTTAAGCTAAGTTGCACAAAACGGGGAAACGTTTCTAAGTTTCCGAAACCAGGATGGTATGAAACAGGTCCCCCAAAAATGGAAATGTCGGGGGAAATGTTGTATATAAATAAATAAATATATATATAGTTTTTTAAAAAATAAGACATTATATTGCAAGAAAAACATAATGATGCAAAAAAAATGCAATAATGATGCAAGAAAAACATAGAAAATGCAGCAAAAAATATAATTGACTGTTTGGGGGCCCCATGGCCCCCTTTTTTTTTCTTATTTCGCCTCAAAGATGCCTGAAACGCCGGCTGTACGGCTTGGTACGGCCAGGAAACGTTGCTGGCCGTACTGTACGACGTTTCCAAATCAGGAACGCTGTACCGTACGGTCGACGACGTTTACTGGCCGTACTGTACCCGTACCGACGTTTCGTTTTGGGGGGGGGAATAGGGGGTTTACCTTTTCCTGCAACTTAGGGGTTAAGGGAAATAAGGTGAATGATACCTTCCCTTTACCAAAGAAACAACAAACGTTAACCAATGATATCAATGCTTTCATTCAGTAAAAGTTTGCTACCAAGCAAGTTTATGCATAAAAGATAGATGTGTAGCAACAATAGTAAATCCAGAAATTGTAACTTATAAGGATAATGTAATAAGAATTTTCAATGATAGTACTTTTGCCACTTACAATTTCTAGATTAATATAAGCCAAATAATGACTTTAGAAGGGCTGTCAAAGTACTTATAATAGCAGCAAATCAATAATTATGACAGCAATAAACAACTTCAGAAAAGTACCTTGTTAAGGCAATTTAGTGGACACTTTTTGCATTTATTGATTGTGGATTGCCTAGTACAGATTCTGGGTGGCTTATCAATCAACAAATGAATCTAAGAGGCTGTCAAAAGTGACTGTAACAGCAGAAAAACAAGGGTGATGACAGCTGCAAGAAACCTTCAGAAATGCACTTTGTGAAGAGCAATTTAGGCACACTTTAACTCCAACTGATAGTACTTTGCTTCATGCAATTTTCTGGGTTGGTTTAATTGACTTATAAGCTAAATGCGCTGCTATATAGCGGCTGTAGCAGTGTTAGCAACATCAGCAAGTTAGTACCTTAAAACTAGGTTAGTAGGTTAGGTAAAGTTGGCAGAGATGGCAAGTGAAGTTGAGTGTAGTCTTGTCAAGGAATATGATAAGAGGACTAGTGCCTTCAAGGGTAATGGAGTCAAGGTGGATGGCTTCTTCTAAAGCTGCAAATCAATTGATGATAATGCACAAAAATCTAAGAGGAAAAATGCATAGGAGAAGTAGTAACTTAAGTCCCCCTATGCATTGACCTCAAGAGACAAGATGCTAGGGTGTAGGCAATTTTAGGCCCCAACGCCTTGCTCTCCTTAGAATTTTTATGGAGTAAAACTTATGCAAAGATAACTAAGTCAAAATCCTTAGAGTGCTAACAATTTAGGGCTCTAGGGTTTAAGTAGTTACTAGATCAATTCAATGAAAAGCTTGGCAAATAAAAAGTAAGAAAGTAGCAATTTATGTTTCTTACTTCAAGCATTAAGTACACCATGCAATTTCATAATCTTGTATGAACAAATAAAACCATACAACAAACCATTCAATAGATGGCAAAATGCAGATTTTACTTACTTGCACCAAGAATAATCATGAGAATACCATGCAAGATCACCACAAAACTTCCAAGATTGATCCAAGTTGCAAAAATTAGCCTTGTACAAGAGTGTTGCCTCAGAATTTCAGCCAATAACCCTCACTAGGGTGCAAATTTCAGACCTCTTGTCTTGTATCACAAGTTTTTATGTGTAAAATGAGAGTACTTTATGTTTATTTATACAAAATTTTGACCTTTAATTAATTTTTAGGTCAAAATGAGGCTGGCCTGGCCAAATTACAACAAAAATTTAATTTTGACATAATTAAATAAATTGGCATCTAAAGACACCTCCAAGGGTGACGTCATGCCCTTCTAGGGTGTCGTTGAGGCCTATAAGTGAAACGTTGAGCTAGAAAAGTGGGGTGCTTGGCCTCCAGAGGCCCCAAATGATGCCTACATGTGCCATCGGGCTCATAAATGCCTCCAAAAATGAAACCCTTGCTCTGGATGACGTCTAGGGTCATGATGGTGACGTCCAAGGCCCTCAGGGGCTAATGCCCATGCAGGAAGGGCAAGGTCCCCTGGGTCTAGGTCTGCCAGGGTGCCTCCAAAGGCAATGGCCTTCCTTTTCTGGGTGTAAGTCTTCAATTTCTTCTTACCCTTGGCTGGGGTTGCAACATCCACTTGTGGGATTTAAGCCCCCATGAAGGTCTGAGCTAATCATTCCCTCATGTGTACTTGTCCATCGAGCAAGGTCCTGCAACAACAACAAGTACGCCCTCCAAGGGTTCATAAGTCATAGGGATCATAGCATGTAAATCACATCCAATAATTAAATTACCCAAACATGTGCATCAAACCCCCCTTAACCCAGACAAATGCTCAAAGACGTTATGCAATTTGACAAGTTAGGTTTGGAGAAGGTCTCAGGGTGTCCTATTGGGCTAACTTCTCTTTAGTTTGAGATGTTTCCCAGGTGGGGTCTAATCCAAGTCATGTAAGTGTATGAGGTGGCATGGGGTAGATGTTTGGGCATGGGGTGCATGTAATAATAGGGAAATGTTAATTCTTACCTGTGGGTGCCTTTGTAGAGGGCGAGCTGCACCTTGTCATAAATGCACTTGTTTTCTAGCCCATTCATTGCCTTTTATTCTTAGCTTTATTTCTTTTGATCTTTTGCTCTTGTGCTTCAAGGGAATAGTTGAAGGCCACTGTCCTAGGTTGACGACTAGAGGTGACAACGTTATCCACAAACATTTCACGGAGATGAGAAGGTTGGCTCGTTATGAGACCCCCTTTCTCTTGGCTATGCCACCAAGAGCCACTACCCTAGCTTGTGGTGACCAGATAGCTGGGAGTGTCATAGCGTTACATGCCCATAATCATAATAGGCCGACTTGTGATGAGACCTCCTATCCATCAACTAATACCTTGAGTGTTTATGTTATCTTTCTCAGGGATCCCTAGGCGAAGCATCTCGAAGGTATCAACATTGGATTTTAACTCTTGCCAGCTACTTTTACCCTCTGGGCCTTTAGCCCTTTCTTCCCACGAGGTAAGGTACAACCCTTCCTAGTGTATCCAATCTGAAATATCCCAAATCCAACTGATCTCGATATTTACTATTGAACTAGTGTTTGATTCTCGGATCTAATACTTTAGGGGTTTCTGGATGCATTTGAGTTAATTGTTTAACATGCTTGGTGATTTTTGCATGTGTGTGTCATACAAATAATGTTTAGGCAGTATATACGATGCATGTGAAATGAGGAACAAACACCATCTCAATAGTATGTATTATGGGAAAAAAACAAGAAATACAATGATATGCTGAAAGCAGAGAAATAATCATCAACTAGATCTCATGGATCGTCACTGGAATACAAAGCAACCAATCCAAAATACCCATGATCGGAAGATGTAGATAGATTTGCATATGCACAGATAGATCGCCAAAAATGCAGTTCCGGAAACTGACGACAACTGCTGCAAATACTGGAAAACTCGCCTTGGTGGCTATACTCGACGGAACTGACTGGAAATTGTCCCAAACTAAGCGCCCTCACCTCTAGGCTCCTCCTAGTAACTGTCGGACTGAAGATCTGACCTCTGAAGTTCTGGATGACATCCCCTGGGGGATTGCGCACCTCCTAGGCTTTGTGAATGCGCCCTAATGATTCCACCATCAAAATCCAATGATATATGTCTCGAAATGTGTGCCCTGGCCTCCTCTGTACTGGGTCGGAAGGGTTTCCTCTGATCTGATCCGGAACACCCCCTAAAACCCCAAATGTCCCTCCTCAAGAGCTGCGCACTTCCTGGCTGACTGATGCGCCCTGGTAGATTCCACCGTCAGAATCTGATGACTAGTGGCTCAAAAGAAGTGCCCTGGCTAGTTCTTAGTTGGGTCTGAAGGAATCTGCAAGATAAACCCTGGTCTCGTGCAGCTACTCAAAACCCTCTCTAACCCTTGCGCCCTCACTGGCCGAGCTGCGTAATCACTGCAATAGATATGAAAACCCCTGAACTGGTACGGTGAAATACCTGGATGGTATCTCTGATAGGCTAGGGTGTGTCTTCCAACATCGAAACCAATCTAGGTGGTAGTTTCCTCTAGAAATCAACAAAACAACAAAGAGGTCGATTTCCTCCTCTGGAACTCTCTCAACATCAAATCATAACATAATGAGGAATTGGGTCGAATTCCTCCTTTTATACCTTTCTTGATCTAATTCTCCATTGACATCACTTGAGCTAGGCGCTTTTCCTCCTATGGTGAGTGATTAATTAATTAAGTCTCCCCCTCAACACCTTTTTCTTCTATTTCTTCGTTGACTTTAGCTTAAGTGACTTTTCCTATGCTTTTTGGCTTAATTCATCATTTAGCCACTAATTCTCCCTTATTTCTCCTCTTGTTCCTTGTTTGTGTCTGACTATAGTCTACGGGAATAGATAGACTACTAAGTCACTCCCTGCTGGCCTACTCTTGGAAACGGGACATCACAGTCCTCCCTTCCCAAGATTGCTTGTCCTCAAGCAACATTAATCCTGGGTGTTGCAATATATGCTCTCCCTCCCATGTGGCGTCCTCCACTGGAAGTCTCCTCCATCTAACCAAGCACTCCCTGATGACCCTGCTCCTCAATCTGCGCTCTCTCTACTTGAGCACCTCATCTGACACTAGCTCCAACTGACCCTCCTCATCCAAGGGTGGAAACTCCTCTGAAATGCTAACCTACTGTCCCACTACCTTTTTAAGGCAAGAAACGTGAAAGACGTTGTGAATCTTGCTACCTTTCGGTAGCTCTGGCTCATAGGCCACCTCGCCTACCCTTCTGATGACTTTGTATGGTCCATAAAATCTAGGCTTCAGCTTCTTTGCCCCGCTCCTTTTCAAGGAGGTTTGTTTGTATGGCTGTAAACGCAAAAAAACCAAGTCCCCTACCTCAAAACTACGCTCTATCCTCTGCCTGTCTGCATAGATCTTCTGTTGGTTCTGAGCTGCCTGTAAGTTCTTCTTTACTGCCCAAAGAATCCTCTGACTCTCCTCAACCCAGTCTTTGGCCCCCAGGACCCTGCTACACCCAAACATAGTCTCTAGAAAAGAGGGAGCATTGTATCCATACAATGCTCTAAATGGTGACATCCTGATAGACATATGGTAAGTCGTGTTGTAACAATACTCATCTATCTGCAACCATCTCACCCATGTGTGCTGCTGTCCCCCAACATAGTTTCTCAGATACCCCTCCACCCATTTGCTGAGAATCTCTGTCTGTGGGTGGTAGCTGGTACTCGTGGCTAGCTCTGTGTCCACCAACCGAAAGAGCTTCTGCCAAAACGTGCTGATGAAGCACCCATCTCTATCACTGACTATCTGCCTGGGTAAACCTTGCAACAGGAAAACCTCTTTGAAAAATAGCTCCACTACTTGTATTGCCTTGTAGTCCATGGGTATGGCAAAGAAATGTGCAAATTTGGTCAGCATGTCAACCACCACAAATATACAGTCCCTGCCCTTCACTCGAGGAAGACCTGTGATGAAGTCCATAGAAATGCTCTTCCATTTCTGCTTCGGAATGGTTAGAGGATGAAGTAACCCCGCGGGGTGTGTCTGCTCGGACTTGTTCTGCTGACAAGTCGTGCACTCTCGTACGTGTTTCAGTACATCATCCTTGAGACCCTTCCATGAGAATCTCTCCCTGATTTGCCTTAAGTTTTGAAGTACCCTTGATGCCCAACTGCAGGCGAATTGTGACACACTTTCAGAATCTTCCCTTTCAAGGTAGATTCTGGAACCATGTAGATCCGGTCCTTGTAGAAAATGACATCGTCTAGCACCCGGTATCTATCATCAACTACCTGTCTATCCAATACCTCACAACAAATTTGTTTTTGGAGTACTCCACCAACAAGTGTGTCTTCCAATCTGTGCAAATATTCATCATCGAACACCGTGTTGGCCTCCTGGACAAAGCATCTGCTACGACATTCCCTTTTCCTTTAACATACTCAATGTCAAAGTCAAACGATTGGATCTTCGAAGCCCACTTTTGCTGTCTCTTATTGAGGTCTTTCTGATCCAGGAAATACTTGAGATTATTGTGATCAGTCTTCACTACAAATCTGCTACCCACCAAATACTGCTTGAATTTGGTTAAGGCATGCATGATTTCCAGCATTTCCTTGTCGTAAATGGAGTAGTGTCTCTCTGACTCGTTGAGCTTCCTGCTTTCGAACATAATGGGATGGCCTCCCTGCATCAAAACTGCTCCAATCCCCACCCTTGATGCGTCGCACTATAAGACAAATGACCGAGAGAAATCCGGAAGGGCTAGAACAGGGCATGTGCTCATAACCTCCTTCATTTTCTCAAATGTCTGTTGTGACTCCTCCGTCCAATGAAAAGCACCCTTCTTGGTTAGATCTGTTAGTGGTGCTCCCAACTGTGAAAAGCCTCTGACAAACCACTTGTAGTAACTACATAACCCAAAGAATCCCTTCAGCTCCATGATTTTCTTGGGTGTTGGCCAATCCAGAATGGCCCTGATCTTCTCCTGATGAACTTGTACTCCCTTCTCACTGATGATATGCCCCAAGTACAATAGTTATCTCATCCCAAACTCACATTTGGACTCCTTGGCATATAACGACTGTGCCTGCATAATGCTCAAGACCTCCTCCAAATGTGCCAGATGCTCATCCCATGTCCTGTTGTAAATCAATATGTCATTGAAGAATACCAAAAGGTACTTCCTCAACTGCCCTCTGAAGATGTGGTTCATGCAAGACTGGAAAGTGGCAGGTGCGTTGGTTAATCCGAACGTCATGACCAAGAAATCAAAATGTCTGAAATGGCATCTGAACGTTGTCTTCTCTATGTCGTGCTCTTTGATGCTGATTTGATGATATCTTGACCGCAGGTCAATCTTGGTGAAGAAAATTGCCCCATGTAACTCGTCCATCAACTCATCTATGAGTGGAATGGGGTACCTGTTCCTCATCGTTTTCTTGTTGAGAGCTCTGTAATCAATGCACATCCTCAATGTGCCATCCTTCTTCAGTACCAGAATGACTGAAGAAGCGAAAGGACTCGTGTTGGGCCTGATGTGCCCCATCCCAAGCAATTCTTTGATTTCTTTCTCAATCTCGTCCTTGAATCTCTTGGGGTGCCTATAGGGCACGGTGATCACCTGTGTAGCCTCTGCCTCCAACTCAATCATATGCTCGAATCCCCTGTCTGGTGAACTCTCTGGTGGTATCGGCCCAAACATTGGCTCATACTGACTCAAAATCTTCCTGATTAGTGGATGGTAATGCTCCCTGCCCTCTGAATCCTTCTGGGTGGTGATCAGACACTCTGCTGCATATGCTACGTCACCGTGACGAAAGATCCGCTCCATCCTCTTCGCTGATACTACTCGGGATGCTCCTGTAGACATGCCTATCAGTACCATTCTCGATCCACTGGCGTCTTTGAAGCTCATGGTCAACGTCTGATAGTTGAACCATATCTCCCCTAATGAATATAACCACGGTACCCCCAACACTGCATCTGTATTTGATAGGTCAACTACATCAAAGGTATCTGTCAGGGTGTAGTTGCCTAGCCTGACCTCTAGGTCTGGGACCATGTCCTAGCATGTCATCGTGTATCCATCTGTCACTGCCACGTGGAATCCCTCAAACTCCTCAATGCGTAACCCCCTCCTGGCTACTAAGGACACATCTATGAAATTGTGGGTGGCCCCACCATCAACTAGAGTTGTCATGTGCTGCCTCTGTATAAGGCCCTTGAGCCTGAGAGTGTTGTACCTGGGTATTGCGAAAAGGGTTGCTATGTATCCCCCTTTCACCTCTCTCCGAGGTTTTGTCTCTTCCTTTGGTTGTGCCTCTGTCCTATTCTGAGGCTTCTTCGGATGCCTCTCCGATTCGTGTGTAGTCTCCTCCTCTCAATCACTGTCTGCACGTGCTCCGATCTCCTCATCCTACTCCTCACTGCCTGATTCCATCTCAATGTAGTGGATCTGTCCCTTTCCCATGCATCTATGCACTGGGACCCAAGGGTCACTACAAGAGAAGAAAAGCTTCTTCCTCATCAACTCCCGTCTAGTGTCATCGTCCATCTCGGGCTTACCCTTCCATTCCCTTTGAGGATTTTTCTGATGCCTGTCTTTCTATGGTACAAAGGGTTTGGTAAAGGTTTTGGGTTTTAGCGTTGAGTCCCCCATGTCTCTCGTACGCAGAATGGCCTCCTGTAGGGTGTGAGGCTTGAAAGCCTTAACCCAACTCCTCAATGGCTCTGTCAATGCCTCGGTGAACAAAATCACCAATCTGTGCTCCGATATATCTGATACGGCCACTGCCTTCTGCTGGAACTCTGTTATGAAGGCCTCAACTGATCTTGTCTATCTCATTGATGAATTCCATACACTCAGGGAGAGAGTGATTATGATGAGGGCCGACTACGAACAGTTGTTGATGGATAGGGATTACCTATTAGAGGTGAGATGTATCACAGGGCACTGAGGGAGCAGGGGATTCAGGTGGACCGACTCACTCATGAGTTAGTGAGCACACAGAGATTCTTGGAAGGCACACAGACATCCATTCATGAATCAGAGTCCAGATCAAAGGAGCTCCTTGAGGAAATTAGATAGAGATCCACTACATCTAGTTCAACAGAGAGTCAGATATATCCCTTAGCCACATTGCGAGAGGATGTTGGTGGTTTAGCAGTGGAGCACCAATTGAGGGAAGAGCATGAGGAGTACCTAGGATCATTGATGAGTATGGAGAGATATGATCCAGAGACGCAGGAGGATGTCCATAGGTCATAGGGACCACCCTTCACGAGGGGTGTTGGACAGTTGGGCACACACATACACATGGGGATTCCAGAGCCAGGCGCAGTTATTAGGACACTTCCATTTGTGTTCCAGGATTGGTTGACCTTCATGTAGAGGATGACCCAGTAGTACACCCAGGATCCATGATGTTGCAGGTGTATACAGGAGATCACATGAGTATGCAGGGGCATATAGTGATGAGTGGTAGTTCACAGAGACATACAAAGGTGTATAGTGGGATTTAGGGGGACGTACTGGATTGCAGTGAGGAGATGTACTTAGTAGAGCATGGAGATTCCTCTGCCTTGTAGCAATATACAGATCTGGGAGATCACCTTCATCGTAGCAGTAGTTGCGTGAGTGATGATGGATGGAGAATGATTGACCCTCAGTTTGTGGAGATACCTACTGTTGTGCCCGATGGTTGGTGTTCAGTGATGAGTACAGGTGATTATTTACCATGGGTGCTGGTGGACGAGATTTTGGTCAAGTCCTTGGGATTGACCAAAGCATGTGATACTTTCCAGTCCTACAGTTGGTTGCAGATATTTATGGTAGCCTTTCCTGATACTTTTATCATTGACAGTAGCGCAGGGGGAGCTAGACAATGGCAAGGGACATGGAGAGTGGGTAGGCTGAGACCACCTGATAAGAGTGTCTTGATTGCATATAACAGGATAGGGGTGGATCATCAGGGGCAGACAAGTGAGGTCCTAGGCGTGATGGAGAGTATCCTAGGCCATGGGACAAAAGATATCTCAGAGATTGCTAGATATTCAAACTCTCATTGGGATGAGGGTAGAGGGCTTTCGACAGTTACCAGTAGGGCACATCAGCAGTTAATGGGGACTGGAAGTGATGAACTTCCAAATTTGACATGGGATCTGGGAGTCCATTGGGTCAAAAGTTTGTTTCATCTTATGAGGATCCAAGAGTGGAGGGTCCAGTATGGATACTTTGAGTAGACAGTCATGATCAGAGTAGAGCATCATCAACATGATGGTCCCTGTCAGAGACTAGCATGGGACCTTGGGATTACGGGGTTGGGCATTTCATTGACTGATGGAGATGAGCGGATGTTTGCAGGGGGAAGTCACTTTGATTTTCCATTGAGTTTCAATATTGGGGAGAGCACGTCACTGGCTGGTGATTCGTTGAGGTCTTGTAGTACCTCACTATGGCAGCAACATGTTCAGTCGGTGGGGGCCGTGTTGAGTTTGGTATGGTCTGGTAGGATATACCCATTTGGAGTTGAGGCCATGTGTTATTTGCAGGAGACTCATGGTGTTGATATGTTACAAAACTATACTCCACAGGGCATTGCAGTTTACATTTTGATATGGGATCCAGGGATTGGAGTGCTTGGTAGTTCAGTGTTTGATGGAGTGGAGTTTCGAGTAGAGTGGTTGCTCGGGGAGTTGACTGAGATTCCTTGGCCATTGATCATTCTACTCATCAGGAGCATGTGGGTGTCATGCGTGGTGACCACTTGGAGAGACTACATCCTGAGGGGAGTCTACCTCCTGTCACACAGGTGGATATGGGACCCCGATATCATATGTAGTTGGATTCAGTTATTGCTTGCGGACAAGCAATATTGCGGCAGGGAGGACTGTAATGTCCCCATTTTGGGACATTATAACATTACAACATTTCAGAGTGTTATGCTTACCCGAGTAGCTAGATAGGGGTGACAGAGAGTTTGGGAGATATTGAGGGGTTTATTTAGACCCGATTTGTATCGTTCATCATTAGGATCCATTCCGCACAACTGGGATTTGGTTCCATTGCATTCCGACGATTTCCGTAATTTTGAGTTATTATGGGTCATATCTTAATTAAATTCACTAAGAAGGTCATAATGGGCATATTACTTGGAGAAACCTCTTAGTGTAATAACTAATTGGAATCAGGAGGAAGAGCATTATAGGATAAGATGATGAGAAGTGACTTTCAGTGGTCGGAGAAGCCATCAGGATGGATAAATCACTTTTTAGAGGTAAAATGGTTAATTAATTAATTAATTAAGTGATTTAATCAAGGAATAATAAAATAAAGTAAAAGTCACTTTGAGGGAAAAGGTCAACAACGAATTAGGGTTTCAGGAAGCTATAAAGGATGGGTAAAGCAACCTAATTCATTATGCTATGTTATGATTTAATGTTGAGGTATTTGCAGAGGAGGAGGAAATCGACCCCCTTGTTTTGTGGATTTCTAGAGAAAACCACCACCCTTGATCGGTTTCGGTGTTGAGAGACACACCCTAGCCTATCGGAGATACGGTCCAGGTATTTCACCGTGCATTACAATGTCCAGTTCAGTGATTGCGCAGCTCATCCAGTGAGGGTGCAAGTGATTGAGAGAGGGCTTGTGCGTTCGCTTGAGACAGTTTCAGATCTGGCCGATTCTTTCTGACCCATTAGACAGTTAGCCAGGGCACACCTATTGAGCCACCTGTCGTCAGTTTCCGATGGTGGAATCTTCCGGAAAGTCGAAAACAGTCATTTAGGGCACAACTCTTGAGGAAGCACATTTGGGCTTCCAAGGGACATTCCGGGGCAGATCTAAGGAATCCCTTCCGACCCATTACAGAGGAGACTAGGACGATCGTTTTGAGCTATGCATCGTCAGATTCTGTCGGTGGAATCTCTAGGGCGCACTCATTGAGCCCAGGAGGTGCGTAAACCCCCAGGGGGTGACATCTGGAGCTTCAGAGATCGGATCTTCAATTCGACAGTCATCAAGATCAGTCTAGAGGCAAGGGCGCATCTTTTGAGATAGTTCCAACTCACTCCGACGGGTATCGCCATCAGGGCGAGTTTTTCGGATTCTACAAAAGTTACCGCGGGTTGCCAGACTGCTTTTTGTCGATCTATCCATGCATGCGCAGATCGACACCTGTTCTTCTGGTCACGAGTATTTCTTATCTATTATTTTGTATTCCAGTGACGATCCATGAGATCTAACTGACAATTATCATTTCTGCTTCCAGTCTTTATTGTATTTCCTACTTTTTCCAACATTATATATATCAGTGAGTTGTGTTGTCCTTATTTCGCATGCATTGTTTTATGCTGCTAAACACATAATAAACTGGAACACACATGCAAAAAACAACTGAGCATCTTCACACAGTTACTCAAACGTAGTCAGAAACCCCCAGAGTATCAGATTCAGTAGCCAAACCGTAGTTCAGCAGTAGAGATCCAGATCAACTAGATCAGGGATATTTCGATGTACTCGTCCCTAATATGTCCTCGACCCTTTGGGTATTCTTCAACTGTTCTCGGAATCATGGGGTCATGAGAAGCACTTCTTCACAGGTTGGCAGGAAGAAGGCTCTGATACCACTGAAATATCTCAAATCCAGCTGATCTGGATATCTACTGTTGAACTAGTGTTTTGACTCTCGGATATGATACTCTGGGGGTTTATGGATGTGTTTGAGTTAATTGTTTAACATGCTTGCTGATTTTCGCATGTGTGTGTCATACAAATAATGTTAGGCAGTATATACGATGCATGTAAAATAAGGAACAAACACCATTTCAATAGTATGTATTATGGGGGAAAACCAGGAAATACAATGGTATGCTGAAAGCAGAGAAATAATCATCATCTAGATCTCATGGATCATCACTGGAATACAAAGCAACTAATACAAAATACTCGTGATCAGAAGATGTAGATAGATCTACACATGCATAGATAGATCGCCAAAAATGCAGTTTCAGAAACAGACGACAACTGCTGCAAATACTGGAAAATGTGTGCTGGTGGCTATACTTGATGAAATTGACTGGAAACTGTCCCAAGTTGAGCGCCCTGGCCTCTAGGCTCCTCCCGGTAAGTGTCGGACTAAAGATCTGACCTCTGAAGCTCTGGATGACATCCCTTGGTGGGTTGCACACCTCCTAGGCTCTGTGAGTGCACCCTAGTGATTCCATCTTCGGAATCAAATGATATATGTCTCGAAATGTAAGCCCTGGCCTCGTCTATACTGGGTCGGAAGGATTTCCTTTGATCTAATCCGGAACACCCCGTGAAACCCCAAACGTCCCTCCTCAAGAGCTGCACACTCCTGGCTGACTGATGTGCCCTGGTATATTTCATCGTCAAAATCTGCTGACTGGTGGCTCAAAAGAAACGCCCTGGCTAGTTCTTAGTTGGGTTGAAAGGAATATGCAAGATAAACCCTGGTCTCGTGCAGCGACACAGAACCCTCTCTAACCCTTGTTCCCTTATTGGCTGAGCTGCACAATCACTACAATAGATCTGAAAACTCCTGAACTAATACGGTGAAATACCTGGATGGTATCTCCGATAGGCTAGGGTGTGTCTTCCAACACCGAAACTAATGTAGGTGGTGGTTTCCTCCAAAAATCCACAAAACAACAAAGAGGTCGATTTCCTCCTCTGGAACTCTCTCAACATCAAATCATAAAATAATGAGGAATTAAGTCGAATTCCTCCTTTTATACCTTTCCCGATCTAATTTGCCGTTGACATCACTTAGGCTAGGCGCTTTTCCTCCTAAGGTGAGTGATTAATTAATTAAGTCTCCCCCTCAACACCTTTTTCTTCTATTTCTCCATTGACTTTAGCTTAAGTGACTTTTCCTATGCTTTTTGGCTTAATTCATCGTTTAGCCACTAATTCACCCTTATTTCTCCTCTTGTTCCCTCTTTGTGCCTAACTATAGTGTACGGGAACAGATAGATTACTAAGTCACTCCCTGCTGGCCTACTCTTGGGAACGGGACATCACACAATCCCAATGCCCAAACAAGGATAGGGAAGATGAAACGAATAAAGATGGATAATGGTAAGTATGGAGGGAATAGACGATGACTTTTCATAGATCCACCCAGTAGCAACCCATCTTAAAGGGAAATCAACTTACTAGGGCACCATGTCACCCTTCCAGGTATAAATGAGGCAAAGAGCATAATTTCCAAGCAAACGCTATGAAATGAAGAAGGATTCAATACAACATATTCAAGTGCTTCAAAAATCAAAGTGATACATACCATGATACTTGGACTGATTACCTCATCGAGCAAGACTCACTGCTCTACTTCAGGACCAGGCTGGTAGGATGGATACTGCTGCTGGTGATAAGTGGACTGTACTGAAGAAAAGAGGGGTCCTCCGGGGCCATGCTCAAGTTGTCTGGTTCTTGGTACTTCACGTCTAGGACCTGTGGGCCTTGAGACGTGATCTCCTTAGTTATCCCTAGGCTAGGGGATAACACAATGCAATTTATCCTAGACTAACATAAGATGTCAAGGAGAGAGAAAAAGAGTTAGGGTATAAAGGTCACTTGCAAGAAAATAGATTAGTGTTGTTTTAATGCTTTGGGCATGGAGTAAAAAACTGCAACTTTAGTGGACGATAAAGGTAAGAGAAGACTCAAGGATCTAACCCTAGGGGAGTACACTCACAAGCCCTAGGTCTAAATCCTTTAGGAAAACAATTTAGGGGAGTGTTACCTCTCTAGTTGCACCAGGAAGGGCTTACCATGATCCACAAAGATTGAACAAGGCACTTGTTCAAAATTAGAGTTCATAAGTCCTGCTGGGCACCATTGCCCCTTCATTTCTTCTTCTTCTTCTTCTTCTTTATGCATATTCCATACCCCCTGGGGGGGATTGTAATAAAATGAGCTAAGCATCTATGCTAGATTTTTCTTTATTTACAGAGCAGTAGAGTTACCAGTGTTCTTTTACTTCTTTAACATTAACAATTATAGCATGTATTGAATAATAAGAGTAGCATAAACAAGATACAAGAGAACACAAGAGATTTATCCTGGGAAAACCCTAAATGGTGGAAAAACCCAACAACCTTTCTTAGATAGATTCCGTCCAATATAATCCACCATGAACCAACTCTTGAGAGCTACAGACAGAGAATAAACCCTAGCACTAGGCTAGCACACAAGCTAGTGCTGACAGCTACAGTAGCAACACCATACATGATACAACAATAGGGTACCTCCTTAGAGAGATAGTGCACAAGAGAAAAGCCACCACAATGAGTAACCAAGAACCTCCACTGCGTCTTCTTCTTCTCCTGAAACTTGCGCTTCCTTCTTCAATGAGAGAGAGAGTGTGTAGTGTGTCAAATGAGCAAGATGTCTCCTCTATTTATAGTCTTCAAGTCTCTGAATATGGGTTAGTCCTTGTCCAACAACAGAATCAGCAGCTTAATAGAATCAAAGAATTCTATCAGTTTCCTTGAGAGGAAACCAGCCTGATGCCAAGAAATATTAAAGGAAGCGAAAAGCCTCTAGCACCTAAAGGCACTGGCACAGGAAGCAGAAACTAGATGTGTATTCTGGGTCTCTAGATGAAGTGAATCATGATTGATTCAGAAACTTCCTCAATTGAAATAAGGAAGGTTACTGTAACAGTAAAGAATGATGTATGGTCTATAAGAGGATATACTTGTGACTCATGACTTATGACAAGATCCTTACCTTCATCAGGATCCTTTTGTCACTTTCTTGTTTTGAATACTTCATCTGACAGATGTTAAGCTTGTTTTTAACAGTGAAGTAAAACAAGAAGCTATCCATGAAAAGAACCTCATGGATTATAACTCTAGGAGCTCGGTATGACAAATTTTTGAGATCATCCTTATGTGAAGATTGTTCAAAATCTTCATCTGTTTCTTACAGGAAAGAATTGTTATAGCTCAGACTAAGAGGGAGCTTTTCTAAAGAGATTGAAATGAAAGACTTGGATCTTTCACATTACTGAGCTTGAAGTTTTTGGCAGAAATCAGGAGAGATATCTCTCTCACAGGGCAAATATGTAATTGGTGTGCTTCGCAGTTTTGGCAGGATAAACTGAAAATACATGTGCACACAAATGATCTCTAATGTAAAGAATCTACGAGATCAGGCCACAAGCTCAGATCCAAAAAAAAATTCTCACCTTACAGATCAGTGATTTATCTCGTATATACGAGAACAGACATCTGGTATACGGTAAGTGTTCTCAGTCAGGTCATATGTGAACCGAAACATTTACATACAGTTACTGTGAAACACATTCTGAGATACGGTCTCAGATACACTTCAAGCAGAGGTATATGGCTCCATGGTTTCACAGGTCCAGATTGGATGGGCAGTACAGTAGATCTGAAAAGTACTTCAGGTTATTGCTTCAGTTTGGGTTCAGCAATGATTTCCTGGTCCAGCAGGAAATAGGGCTCCATAGCCCAATGCACTGCAGAAGCTGAATACATTGCTACTAGCGTTGCAAGTAGAGAAGCAGTGTGGCTCAGGGAGCCTCTCTCAGACTTGTTCAGTTCAGAGCTTGAACCCACAGTCATTCACTGTGTCAAATCAGAACAGTGTTAAGCTCATCGAGAACCCTGTGCTTTTCGAAACACATTGTGATGAGGTATTACTATGTCTGATACATAGTACAGAAGAAAGTTCTCAACATTCAGTATGTTCCGACAGCAGAATAGACAGCAGACATTTTCACCAAGCCACTGTCCTTGACAAAGTTTGTATACTTTCGTGACAAGCTTGGTGTAGCTGAGAATGCCTCTCTTGCTGTGAGGGAGTGTTAAATTTATAGCAGCTGCAAGAGCCATTCTCCTGGAGGATGGCTAAGACCCTAGACAAGATCTAGGGCCCCCAGTGCACTCCTGGGGTACTTGGTCTGGGACCAAACCGTCAGTGCCATGGCAAAAGACCCTTGTTAGGGCCCCCAGTATACGACTGGGGTTCTTGGTTTGGGACCGAGCAGATAAAAGCCCCTAGATATATCTAGGGCCCCTGGACATGGTCCAGGGTACCCATGCCTGGGGCATTGGGTTTCTTGGTCTGGGACCAAGATGTTAAAGCCCCTAGATATGTCTAGGGCCCCTGGACTGGGTCCAGGGTACCCATGCCTGGGGCATTGGGTTTCTTGGTCTGGGACCAAGATGTTAAAGACCCTAGATATGTCTAGGGCCCCTGGACTGGGTCCAGGGTACTCATGCCTGGGGCATGGGTTGATCCTTGATCTTTGACCTTGGTGAATAAGACCTCAGGAAAAGTCCTGGGGCTACTTGATTCTAAATCAAGTATTTGATGGTACATGATCTTCCCTGAGGAAGGACATAACCACAAGAGGGATAAGTCCCATATGCAGTGATGATAAAGTAATAGGTTCACCATATGATTTGAAGGAATGAGTAATGCCACCTTGCAAACCCTCCCTTACCCTTGGTTGATTGATTTGGGTTTTGTTGGTTTATTTAGGGGTTATGTTTTAAAGTTAAACATTAAATAATTGTCACATGTTTAAATTTTAAATTTAAACACGTGACCTTTTAATTTAACTTAACTAGCCCTAAACCTACCCTAACTACTATTTAAGAAACCCCCCCCCCTACACCTATTCTACATTCATTCTACTTGTGATAGCGTGGAGGTTCTTCTAGTCTGCGGCCTCAGTCCTTTGCTGTTGATATATGAAGTGTGGAGCGGCCTCTTATTTCTCTACTGCTGTAGTGATCCCTTGAGGGTAAGCCGCAACCTCCCTTCTGATCTGCTGTGCATTCCAAGCTGCCGTGGGTGTCCTTATTACTGCTGTCTCCTGTGCTATAGGCTGCCGTCCCTTTGCTATAGGCTGCCGTGCCTGTGCTTTAGCTGCCGTGAGTTTTTCTGTGGGATTGCTTGCTGGGTGCCATGTCCTTTTCTGCTGTGGGTTTCAATGCTGTAAGGAGCATCCTCTTGAGGGTACAACCTTCCTCAGATCTACTGTTCAAAGTGCTTATCCCTTGGCTTTGTAGGCTGGATCTTCAATGTGTGAGCAGTGAGTTAGTGACCCTATCCTAGTCTGCTGTTCTGCCCTCAAGTAAGGGTATTTCTGAAGGGTTACTATTTGGTAAAGCTCCTACACTGTCCACTGTAGAAACAAGGGTTTACTTACAGTCCTGTGTGTATAGATCTGAGGGTTTTTTAGGTAAAGTGTTTGGCTGGGAAGGGTTTGGTCTTTTTGTGTTTTGTTCCAGTGACCCTTGAACTTGGTGGCTTGAAAGTTCCTTCATTCTTTGGCATAAAAGATCCACTTGATCTATGAACTGAACCTTTGTCTGAGCATAACAACCGGATCTATTTCTATTGTGGTTACAATACTATCTTCAGAGGTAGGTTGTTGTACCAGGTATGTTTCCTACTTGTTTCTCCTTGAGTTAGATCTGATCTTATTAGAGATTTGTTTATGCTCATTGTAAATTGATTAAGCAGAGTTTTAGTACTGTGTTATATAGATCTGTTGTTGTATCTAAAGAGCTGTTCATTACTGTCTATGATCTGAAACTTGGTTCATCATATAGATCTATTGTTATCTGATCTTAGCTTAAAGCACTACTGTTAGATCTGATATATGTTATGAGTTTTTCTCTTCTGCTGCCACTGTACATTATAGATCTATCTTTTATATGCTCTTACCTCAGTTTAAGCTACAGATCTAAGTTGTTCTTGCATTGAAATTAAAAGGAGACTTCTGTTTTTCAAATTTACCCTAAAAATAACAGATATATATGTACTATGAAATGAACAACTAAATGATTATACAACTATATTCAAAAGAATATATTCTAACTCAATAAACAATGAAGCATCAATACATGAAATACTCACAATGAGAGTGATAGCTAGGAAAGGACTTGAAAAGTAAAGTTGCTTTGAAAGTGAAAATGCTTTGAAAGTAAAAGTATTTGAAAAGTAAATTGCTTTGAAAGTGAGATTGCAAATGTTGTGAATGTAGTGTGTAGGTTGATTTTAATAAATTTATGTCTCTCTTTGATTAGGGGAATTAGATGTGATAGATACAAGCCTAGACTATGTGACTACCCCAAACCATTATCCTCTCAACCAAAAGGAAGTGCTAGGTGCTCAATAAGAAGGGAAAACAAGGCCCTTCCCTAGCTCCACAAGTCAAATCCAAAGTGCTTGGGTGCTCAAGCAAGGAGGACACCTAGTGCCGTGAAGTCGTCGTCGACTTACACCCCCTGTAGCCTCCCAAGTCACCTTTTTTTTGATGGTGAAAACAATAAGATTGGATGCCTAATTACTAAACTCCCAACCTTTGCCCTTTCTTGTCACCCATGATCCACAAAGTGGCAAGGGGAGAGAATGCAGGGAAGAGATGGAGCACAAATATGATTACTTTTTGCAATAATTTAAAAATATACAAGCCTTCCGTTATTGCAAGGATGGCTTATGCCAATCTCTTTGCAAGGTGGGGCAAAAATAAATAATTTAAAATTTCTTTAAACTTGCTAAAAAAAATTAAAGAACAACGTCACAACAATGGCACAAGTGGAGGACTAGCCTATCGTTTTGGCCAAGGTGGGTATAATTGAAAGAATTAGAATTACATGAAAGCAAAAGCAACCTCAATAATGGCACAAGTGGAGGACTAGCCTACCGTTTTGGCCAAGTTTGGTATACTGAAAGAAAAATTAAAAGACTTGGAAATAAATGAGCAACCCCACAACAATGGCATAAGTGGAGGACTAGCCTACCGTTTTGGCCAAGGTGGGTGTAAAAGGAAATGCAAGAAAATAAATCTAATTCTAGCCTTTAGGATTTTGCAAGGATGGCTTAGGCTAATCTCTTTGCCAGGTGTGGGCAATATTCTCTAACTTATTACAATATCAGATTTTTTATATTAATTTGAGAGAAGGAAAACCCAAGAGGCTCTCTCGGGCTGCTTACAATGATTTAGAAGAAGAAGGTGAAGGAGGATTTGATAACCCAACTTTAGAATGCCTTTTGAAGGCCTTGGGGGCTCAAAACAAGTAGCACCTCTTCCTTGTTGTTGAAAATCTGCATAAAAATCAGCAAGGTATATTTTCTTGAAAATGCTACAAAACCAAGAATCTTGTTAACTTTGATTAGCCCAATGAAACACCGATTTAAATGTAAAATTCTCAATATGAAAGTGAAACTTTTAGTGTCTATTCTAGATCATGACAATGCTTGTAAATGCGAGAAAGGAAGGAAAGAATATTAGCCAAATAATGGAAACTTTGGATGGTTGAATGAGTGAGTTTCCACTTTAAAGATCACTCCAACCCTCTAGTGATCTACAAACAAGTATACCTTTGCTACACAAGAAAACGAGGTGAGAGCATCCAAAAAGCTTGCAAAATACTTTCCAAACTTTAAAAGAAACTACCACAAAATCAATAACAATACTACTACTAATTACACCCAAGCAAAATACTTTGCTCGAGTCTCCAAGTAAAACTAGTGAAAGCAAAAATGAAAGAAATGAAATGTAGTTGTATCACCGTACAAGAACACAATGAAAGGCACCAAGAGGACTCCCAATGCACACCATAGATTCTCCAAAGCTTTCTTTATTATCCACAACATGTTACTACAAATACTTGTAGCAAGATTTACAATGAGAGAGCATGAGAGAGAGAGAGAAGGAGAAGAAAGGAGAATTTTTGGCATAATAGACTTGCTATGAGAATAGATGATGAAATGAGGAGTCGGTCTCTTTTATAGATGAGGAAGGGGAGAGACCCCACTTGGATGAGCTCCAAGTGTCATCCATCTAATGGGGAAGGGTCTCTTCAAGGGGGGTGCACTTTTAGGTTTAGGGAGGTGTGTGAGGGTTGAGGGGCGAGTGGGGAAGAGGGAAACCACCTTTCCCATTAACCAAAAGTGTAGGTCAATGGGGGGTACTACCAAAGTTTTGGGGGCCCTCATGGTATATTTTTATTTTTTTATGAGTTTGTGAGCAAGGGGGGCGCCCCTCTTCTTAGGGAATGATCACTTGTGGTTGTTGGCTAAGCAAAGGGGGTCTTTCTAAGTTGAAAATCATTTTCCCAACTTAGGAAATACATTTGGGATAGTTTTTCCACACTCTCTCATGACTTTAGTGGCATTTACAAAATTTGGCTATTTTAATTGAGCCAATTACATGCTGATTTTTGACCGACTTGGACTCCTCATGGACAATGGCCTAGCAAAACTTGTCCAAATGAGCTGAGACTTGGTCCAAGGGTGTAGGGGTTCATGAACCATTTAATTTGAGTACTCATACCCCTAAGGACCACTTTTTTACATTTCACATAAAAAA
This sequence comes from Picea mariana, assembly GCA_032191745.1. Taxonomy (NCBI): domain Eukaryota; kingdom Viridiplantae; phylum Streptophyta; class Pinopsida; order Pinales; family Pinaceae; genus Picea; species Picea mariana. Next base: position 107,647 of record JASDQU010010036.1, on the reverse strand, counting down.
TAATTAAAAATCCTCAGTTTGCAGTAATTTTAATTATTTAAAAAAATCCTATCAAAACTTAACATAATTCCCCAAGACTCTAGGAAATGTCTAGCATGGTCATTTACAACACTCCTAGACCTTAGTTACCCCTTGGTCTTGATCATTAGAACACCTTTCACCACTTTGGAGAATTATTTGTGAGTGAAAAACTCAAGGATAATTAAAATCGCAGTTAAGCAAGGTTAATTACTTGAGGAAAAAAAACACTCGATGCAAGGAATTCCCTAATGATCAAGTTGTAGGTAGCTAGACAAAAATTGACTCATGCTAGCATTGTTACAATATTATCCCACCCAGGGGAGCGAAAATTCCGATTACATAGAAAAGTGTGTCGGGGGCAAAATTTGCCCTGTTGAGAAAAAATCTTCAAAATGGTTGTACCACTAGGCACATATCTTCATGGAACATGGAGTTGACCCCTAGTTGAAATAGGTGGTCAACATCTGGCTCCACATGGGGACGCGTGTTTGATCTTTTTTGAAGGTGAGCATACGAGAACTTCAGAATCAACAAAACAAAATGCTCACCAATATCAAACATAAGTACAGGTATAAACATAATAATCAATAAATGAGATGCTATTGACAATAATTACATAAATGAAACTATGATACAACAAATAACATAAGTAAAATAACTATAGAATCAAATGAAATAATACAAAACTGAAAGAAAAGGAGAAGGGTTAGAAATACGTTACAAAGGGTGCCCCATGGACACTAGTTTGCTCATCATCTGAAAAAGAGTTTGAGCTATTTTCCATTCCTTGGAATGTTTATGGGCTCACCATCCAAATGGCTGAGGTGGAAAGAATTTGGACCTGCTATTTCTCGAATCACATATGGACCCAACCACAAACTGTCAAATTTTCCATGCTTGCCTGGTTTCTCTTTGCCTTTATCCCATAATAATATTGTGTCCCCAACTATGAAATCCCTCTGCTTAGCTGATTTATCAAAAGCCCTTTTTGTCAGAAAGTAATGGATGTGCTCGTTTAACCATAGACAATATAGCAATATTGTCACCCAAGGATAGGCCGAAGCCACCCCCGAGCACCTTAACCTTGACAGAGAAAGATTCCGGAAGCAAACCAATAGCCAACCAGGGCTAATGCACCAAGCAAGACTGATCATAAAGTCCAACCATAACCAATATAAAGTCCGAGCCTAAACCAGGAATACAGATTGTAGCAGCTGTTGGCAGCTGCCAGCTGCAGCTGCTCCCCAGACTTGCGCACTTGCCCAGTTTCTACAGTGCGCACTTCTTCCCAGCTGAAATTTCGAGCTGCAGTGTACAAAATGAGGTTTGGCTACTTGTATTTATACTGTTTCCTGAGTTGTTTGGGCTGACTTCTCATTCTGGAGGCTAAATACTTAATATTAATTATTTCCTTGAGCCGACTTGTCTTCTAGGGTTGAGTTTAATGCTTTAGGGTTTCTTCTTGCTTCTCAGAATATTCTATTCTAGTCAGGATTACACGTGGAGGTAAATACCTCCCGCAACTACCATAATATCAACACTCCCTTCTAGCTGGGGAGGTATTGAAGGCAATGGTCTTGAGCACAAACATACCATTCAGCGAGTAGCATCATCATAGTCGTACAAACTATCTCATGATTAGATCACGAGCACCATCATCACTATCATCTGGTAACATCAACTGCATCATCTCTCGAAGCCATACTCTATCTAAGTAATTAGGCATGATGCTGAATAAATTACTCACTCCACAGAGTGATATGAGGACCATTCTTCTAATCTGGACATATGTTCTAGAAGAATGACTATCCCAACATATGCTAAAAGCTATGCCATGGACTACAGAGATCAGTCCTATAGGAATGTCAATCTAGGATTATTTTCTAATCAAGTCATAGAGATCCATCTCAACCTATATGCCTTAGAAAATATCAACACAATTGATAGTCTACATGGTAATCAGAACAATGTCATTCAATAGAACACAATTGTGTCTATCCATAGTAGTACACAACTACAATCCAGTGGTACACTACCACACCAAGTAGCACACAACTACTTAATCAGTGACACATAGTCACAACCAGTGGAACACATCCACCATAGTAGCATACATCTACTGTCCAGAGACATATAGTCTCCATAGCAATCATATCATCTGATATCAACCTGCACAGAAAAACAATATCATGATATAAACTGAGTCATCTGGGCCATTCTTCCACTCACATCTGTCAGATTTGGAAGAGCATTTGCCCTTAGAAGGTAAAACATCAACCATGAGCGATCTGGACTATTCTTCTCAAGCATAGAAGAATAACTGTCTTGATTTCTGAGCCTGGACTATTCACCTAACTGGGCCATTTCTCCGACACTAAAGAAAGTGCAACCTGGAGAGAATGAGTTTTCCCTTGGGAATGCCTGTCCCTGATTGCTGAACCTGGACCATTCACCTAACTGGGCCATTCCTCCGACACTAAACAAAGTGCAACCTGTAGAAAATGAGTCTGCCCTAGGGAATGACTGTTCGGACCATTTCTTAAGGAAATCACTGTCCTGCACCAACCTCCAAAATGTATCATTCTTTGAAACTGCTCACAACTGTGAACTTCGAAAGAATGACTGCCCGACGAGGCCGACCATTCTACTTGACCACTACTGAGAGTAACTGTCAAGAAGAAAGACTCTCCTAGACCATTCCCCCACATTGGCCACAAGGGGAATCACTGTCTATGGTACACCATCAATCTATTGAACCATTTTCATTACGAAAATGACCGTCCGATCTGGACCATTTTCCGAATTGGAAAATGCTTGTCCGTCAGAAATCTCAAACCATTTTCTGAACTGGAAAGGAACTGCTCATCCTGGACCATTTTTCGAACTGAAAAATGACTATCCATAAATCAATAACACATCAATGCTCCCTTCCAACTTGGGAGTCATCTCTTCCCTTTTCAATAAGGAAGTTGTCTCCACGAGCTCCAGCGTGTTACTTGAGTACGCAAACTTTTTCATCTTGGACAGAGGCTTTACCGAAATATCTGCTATCTGCTCATCTGTGGAGATATATTGGAGAACCACTTCTCTTTTCTGGACCTCATCATGGAGAATGTAATGCTTGATCTCAATGTACTTTGGTCTTTTTGGAACATTGGTTTTCTCTGAAGGCTTCATATAGCTCTTGATCATTACAGTATATCATGGTTGGATTCAACTCTTTTGTTTTTTTCTAGCTCATGACATCGTGGCAAGGCTCAAACTGGAACATATCCAAGTGACACTTCTTCTGTCATCATGAGAGTTTGTCATGGATTAACAATCTATCATCCTGGACTTCTGAGTAACCATTCTGATACAATATCTCTGTTATAGAAAGTTTTTACCATGCTTCTGCTATTCATTGGAGTCTCTGCACCAAGTTGTCTTCTTCCATCTGCATACAAGAGTCTCTTTCTGGTATACCTCAAAACCTTGAGGTTGCTCTACATACGCTTCTTTGTTCAATTACTCTGTTGAGGAGAACCGTCCTTACATTCATCTGATGTAAACTCCAACCCATGGTTATTGCAGGAGATATAATGGCTCATGTAGAGGTATGTCTAGTTACTGGAACAAGCTATCATCATAGTCCGCTCCCTCCATCTGGGAGAACTTTTAGTTCTGGATCTCGCAATGCTTCCATTCATAAGTCTTCCATACATTGTTCTTTATCACAACTTCCATTTCCTCTGCTTGATTGCTTCTAGTGGGTTCAGACCAAGTTGGTAGTCTTGTGATTCTCAATATAATGACTAGTTGTTCTGGATTTCCTTTCTCTCTTGGAATCTTCATGTTCTTCCTCATGTTTCTCTTTAGCTCTTGGGTCCATGGAGTTTTCTATAGATTCCGTGCGTTGAAGATTCCAACTTCTTCCTTTCATCATAGGATCATGGATGTGGATGGACAACCAGGGATACTTTAAGGTTTCTTTTCGAAGAAGACTTCTTCTGAAGTCAAACTGAACACGTGCTGCTTTTCATGGCTGCTACCATCAATGGGAACATGGATCGATACTTCATAATCTTTGATGGATCATATTATTTAGGATTAGCTCCCTCCTAATTCTTGCTTCATGCATGAATGCATGCTCTTCTTTTGGAATTATATAATCAACTCCCTCCATCTAAGAGAGTCCACGCTTCTATCTGCATCCTTATTGCCTTCTGCAAAGTGTCACAAGTCTTTTTCTAATTTCCTCTTGATTGCTGACTTCTCTTTGTTTTTACTTCTTCCAGGTTTCTTCAAGTTTGATTCTGATTTCGGCTTATCTTGCAGTTGTTACTTATGTTAATAGCTTCCACATGAATTGTTACCAGGGATTGTCAATGTACTTCATCTTTTCATGTGTATTGCTTGACTTGTAGTCATCGTGATAGCAATCCTTATCTTGTTATTCTTCCTTAGGTATTGTTTCTCTTTGAACATCTTATCTTCTAAGAAATGCAAGATATGTACAGAAACTATGTAAACATGGTATGTATAGGAGTTATGAAGAATATTGTTACCTTGTCTTAGAAGAAGAAATATGTTTTATCTTGCTTGGCCTTCTTTGAGGGTTCCCTTTCTTCGACGACTGATGCTTCGTGTGTTTCCTTCCTTTTCTTTAACTTGGGACAATGATTCTTGTAGTGACCATATTTTTGACAGTTGAAACATTGTATTTTTGACATATCTTTCTCTTGATTTGTTTTCTTCTTTGAGCCAAACTTCTTTTTATTTCTGAAATTCTTGAACCTTGCTGTGAAGGCTTGATCATCATATTTCTTTTGGGGTTTTTCTTTTGCACTAATCCTTGATTCTTCTTGTGCACAGCAGGTCCAAAGTTCTTCAAATGTGGGATACTCCTTTCTTGTGTTCATGCTTGCGGAAAATGCATCCCATGTCTTGGGAAGGCCATTGAGTACTATGTTTACTAGTTTTTTCTCTGAAATGATTTCTTCAATAGCTTGTAGTTGATCTCTTAACTGAGAGATTCTCACAAGGTATGATGTTATGCTGTCATCATCATTCATTTTCATGTCACGGAGCTCATTCTTCAGACTCATTACTTGTCCAATGTTTCTGACTGAGAAGAGGTTTGTTAGGGCATCATACATCTTCTTAGATGAGTCAAGATGGGAGATGTAGGGTATCAAGTGGTCTTTTATAGAGTCCACTATGATACTCATGGCATTGATGTCTTTGTCTTTGAACTTCTTCATAACTACAACGTTCTGAGGTTCCTTCTCTTTTCCTTCTTCGAACTGTGGTTCCACGATCTTTCCTTTCATGATATCCAACACTTTATTCTTGGCAAGGATGAGGTCAATCCTTGTTTTCCACGCTTTGAAGTTAGAAGCCCATTCTAACTTGTTTTCTGACTTCATAGAGTAAGTCATATCTGCTTTGACTTGGTCAACCTTTGACTTTGACCAAAAACTCAAACTTGACGTCTTATGTTGCTGAGAGTACCAGGAGGTGCGCTAGGCTAGGGCACACTAGGATATCCATAAATTAGGTCAATCTCTTCACTTAAGGTGCCTCAACAAGAGGGTTAGGGTTTCGTTGCTGCCGCAAAAACTGGCTGCAACTGCAACTGTAACTGAGCAAATCCTCCCAATCTATCTTCCAGCGGTTAGATTGTTCGAAGATAATGTGGGTCCATAACCTGTTAGAAAGTAATGGACATGCTCGTTTAACCATAGACAATATAACAATATTGTCACCCAACCATAGGCCGAAGCCACGCCCAAGCACCTTAACCTTGACAGAGAAAGATTCCGGAAGCAAACCAATAGCAACCAAGGCTAATGCATGAAGCAAGACTGATCAGAAAGTCCAACCATAACCAATAGAAAGTCCTAGACTAAACCAGGAATACAGATTGTAGCAGCTGCTCCCCAGACTTGTGCACTTGCCTAGTTTCTGCAGTGCGCACTTCTTCCCAGCTGAAATTTCGAGCTGCAGTGTACAAAATGAGGTCTGGATATTTGTATTTATACTGTTTCCTGAGCTGTCTAGGCCAACTTCTCATTCTAGAGGCTAAATACTTAATATTAATTATTTCCTTGAGCCAACTTGTCTTCTAGGGTTAAGTTTAATGCTTTAGGGTTTCTTCTTGCTTCCCGAAATATTCTATTCTTGTCAGGATTACACTTGGAGGTAAATACCTCCTGCAGCTACCATAATATCAACACTTTTAACCTTAATTTGACTCTTACAATTCTGTTCATAAGCCTTTCTCCTGCTTTCATCTAACTCTATTATTTGATTAACCCTGTTTTGAACTGCATCTTGTTATGTGGAAAAACCTTGAACCAAACCATAAATAAGAATTCTAAGGTGTATCGGCAACCTAGCTTCCAAACCATAAACCAACTCAAAAAGTCTTTTCCCTGTTGCTGCCTTCTTAGTTATTCTATCAACCCATAATGGATATTTGATCTTACTATCCCAAGAGATTTTGTTTACCCCAACAATTTTCTTGACTATGGTCATTAAGTTTTTATTACTTGACTCAGCTTGACCATTTCCTTGGGGATAGTAATCTGATGCATGTGATAATATAATGCCATATTTAAAACAAAAAGAAGACATTTCTGATGAACAAAAAGCTTTAGCATTATCTACTACGATCTTTGAAGGCACACCAAATCTAGTTATGACCCTGTCTTCAAGGAAGTCCATGACAACCTTTTCAGTTGTTGACTTAGTGGGAATGACTTCAATCCATTTGGTGAAGTAATCTGTAGTTGTTTTGACCCATGAATAACCATTACTTGAATTATCTTTGAACTTTCCTATGAAGTCCAAACCCCACTGTTGAAAAGGTGCTACAACCACCACTGGTTGTAAAGGGAGGGCGACTAACTTTTGCTTTCCTGTGAAAAGCTGACAAGGCTCACATTTTCTTACAAACTAATGCACATCTGAAAAGATTGTGGGCCACTAATATCCTGCTCTAAGGATTTTGTGTGTTGTAGTTTTAGCTGCGAAATGACCTCCACAAAACCCCACATGGAATTCATCCACTAGTTTCTTAGATTCAACTTCATTTACATATCTAAGGATAATTCCATCAGGATTTCTCCATCCTAACCCATCTCTAGTGAGGACATACTTAGAAGATTTTAACCTTAAATCCCTTTTCTTATGACCCACTAGATGACTTGGACATGTGAGATTCTTAAGACAGAAAATAATATCTGCATACCACTCAACCTGTTCAAGCTTCAATAAATTAGGGGAAAACTCTTGATTATTATTTTGGCAAATCATACCCAAGGCCCTTTCATTCCCTTCAGTCAACATCTTAGCTAAACCTTGTCCTTTGACCAATTTGGTGGGTTTGATTTCCAAATCATAGTCTTGGATTTTAGCAATCCATCTACCCCTTGTACCTAATCCCTCTGACTGAGACAATACATCTTTAACTGCTAAATGAGGCACATACCCAATTACTTTGGAATATCCAATGGCGACTCTAAAATGTTTAAGTGACTTCACCAAGGCATAGGCTTGTTTTTCAAACATGGGATACTTTAATTCTACATTTTGCAAGGCCCTACTCATATAAGCAATGGGTTGATCATGGCCTTGATCATTTTTCTGAAGTAATACACCAACAATAGTATCTTCAGAAGCAAAAGAGAAAATCTGAAAGTCCTTAGAATAATCTAGACTAATGAGGACGGGAGCTTCAGATATGGCAGTTTTAATATCCTGAAATGCTTTCTTACTTTCATCATTCCATTCAAACTTAACATCCTTCTTAAGCAACTTATATATAGGTTTCACAATTTCTACATAATTAGGAATGAACCTATGGACAAAATTGGTTTGGCCTAAGAAAGATTGGAGAACTTTCTTAGAAATAGGCAAAGGTACTTTTGCAATTGCTTCTACTCTCTCTGGGTCTTACTTGACTCCATCTTTTGAAATTATGTGGCCCAAGAGTTTCCCTTCTATTACCCCAAAAACTGACTTAGCAGGATTCAAAGAAATTCCAAACTCTCTACACCTTTCAAAAACCTGTTTTAGATGACCAACATGACTCTTCCCATCCTTAGAAAACATTGTCAAATCATTCCGATAAATTTCAATAATTTTTCCAATTAACCCCGTAAAGGCATAATCCATAGCTCTTCGAAAAATAGCTCCTACATTAGATAAGCCAAAAGGCATTCTGATATATTCAAAGGTACCCCATGGAGTAGTGAAAGTAGTCTTATGCCTATTTTCTTCCTTGACTCGAATTTGGTTATATCCTAAGAACCCATCAAGCATTGAAATTATCCCTGATCCTGTGACCCTTTGTAGCAATGTTTCCATTTTGGGGAGAGGATAGTTATCCTTTGTGCAAGCTGTTATCGCACGGTTTGTAGGAAAGGGCCAAAGGCTTTGGAACCGGCGTAACAGGAGCTTCCCCACCCACTGTCACCTCGATGGGGGGCTCTTTCTATTTAGGAGGGCAAGTCCAAGGGAGACGTCCCTAAGGCAATCTGGGTAAATGAAAGGCTGAGGATAAAAGGATAAGTCAAGGATACCCCATTCACAGATTGCTGCCCAAGAAAAAGATAGTCACAAAGATATAACCACTGCTGATGCACCTGCTTGCGAGACAAAACAAAGACAACTAGAATATATGCTTGCAGTGGATTAGTACTTCAATAAACCAATGACTATCTTCTAATCAATATATGAGCAAATGAATAATGCTATTATTGACGAAGTCAATGATAGCCAAACTAAGCAAAGACTTATATTACTTCAATAAAGCATAATAGAC
>JASDQU010010036.1:86789-98174 GCA_032191745.1 Picea mariana | reverse complement strand
TATGGGCCAACATTGCTATGGATTTTATAGTGGGACTTCTAAGGGATAGAAAAAAATCCATGATCATGATGGTAGTCTATTGTCTTTCTAAATATGTTCATTTTTGCACCCTAACACATCCATTTACCCCCTCTCCAGTTTCCCAAGTTATCCTTGATTATATTTTTAAGTTACATGGCATGCCCACTTCCATTGTCTCAAATCAGAACCCTACCTTCTCTAGCAAATTTTGGTAGGATTTGTTTAAACTACATGGCACCCAAATAAAAATGAGCACTACATATCACCCTAGAACAAATGGACAAATTGAATTGGTCAACAAGTGCCTAGAAACCTATTTGAGATGCTTTGCCTAGGAAAAACCACACCAATTGGAACAATGACTTCCCTCGTAGAATGGTGGTACAATATCTCTTATCATGGAACTACCAAAATGACCACATATGAACCAGTTTATGGCCAAAAACCATTTTCAACTACTTCATATTTACCAGGTGCTTCCAAGATTCAAGAAGTGGATCACACACTCCACACTAGAGAAGCCATTCTTTGCATACTAAAGGACAATTTGGTTATGGCTCAAAATAAAATGAAGCAACAAGTGGACCAACATCACTCTGACCATTTTTTTAGTACGGGATCAAGTGTTTCTTTGCCTTCAACCCTATAAATGTTGAATTTTCACCATGTTAGGCTCAAGCATGAGATTTATTTCATTTTTAGCATTTACATGAACCATAGACAAATGCAGCTACTATTAGAAATAATAGATGTGCTCGTTTAACCATAGACAATATAGCAATATCGTCACCCAACTATAGGTCAAAGCCACCCCCAAGCACCTTAACCTTGACAGAGAGAATAATTCTGATAGAAAATCAATAGCCAACCAAGGCTAATGCACCAAGAAAAGATAACCAAGACTGATTAGAAATTCCAACCCGGAAAAAAACATAAATTACTGGTTGCAAGAACTGCAACTGCAGCTGCTCCCTGGACTTATGCACTTACCCAGTTTTTGTAGTGTGCACTTGTACATTTCTGCAATTGCGAGTTGTGTGTACCAAACGAGATCAAGCTTCATGTATTTATACTATTATTCCTGAGTTGTCTGGGTCGAATTCTCATTTTAGAGGCTAAACACTTAATATTAAATATTTCCTTTATCTGACTTGTCTTCTAGGGTTATGTCCAATGCTTCAGGGTTTCTTCTTGCTTCCCAGAATACTCTATTCTCGTCAGGGTTACACGTGGAGGTTAATACCTCCCGCAGCTACCATAATATCAACACCCCCTCCTAGCTGGGGAGGTATTGAAGGAAATGGTCTTGAGCACAAACATACCATTCAACCGATAACATCATCATAGTCGTACATGGTATCTTGTGATTAAATCATGAGCACCATTATCACTATCATCTGATAGCATCAACTGCATCATATCTCGAAGCCATACTTCATCTGAGTAATCAGGCATGATGTTGAATAAGTCACTCACTCCATAGAGTGATACAAGGACCATTCTTCTAATATGGACATACGTCCTAGAAGAATGATTGTCCCAACAAATGCTAAAGGCTACGCCATGGACTACGGAGACCATTCCTATAGGAATGTCAATATAGGACTATTTTCTAATTGAGTCATATGTACCATAGAGATCCGTCTCAACCTATATTGCTTAGAAAATATCTGTCCTAAACCATTTTCCTAATTGGGCCACAATTTGTGCCTTAGGAAAATACTAGTCCATTATATGTCAACAAACTGTCAACCTGGACCATTCTCCACGGAGAGAATACCTGTCCACCATCAATTTGTTCTATCTAGACCATTCTCTGCCTCGATAATGTCTATCCACAATCACATTGACTATCCATCTAGCTGATAATCATTTTCAACATTACTGATAGTCTACATGGCAATCAAAACAATGTCATTCAATAGAACACAATTGTGTCTATCCATAGTAGTACACAACTACAATCCAGTGGTACACTACCACACCAAGTAGCACACAACTACTTAATCAGTGACACATAGTCACAACCAGTGGAACACATCCATCACATACATTTATTTTCCAGAGACATACAATCTCCATAGAAGTCATATCATATGATATCAACCTGCATAGAAAACAATATCATGATATAAAGTGAGTTATCTGGGCCATTCTTCCACTCACATCTGTGAGATTTGGAAGAGCATATTCCCTCAGAAAGTAAAACATCAGCCATGGGATATCTGTACTATTCTTCTCAAGAATAGAAGAATAACTATCCCCAATTTATGATACTGGACCATTCACACAACTAAGCCATTCCTCTGGCACTAAACATAGTGCAACCTGGATAGAATGAGTCTTCCCTAGGGAATGCATGTCCCTGATAGTTGAACCTAGAACATTCACCTAACTGGGCCATTCCTCCAGCACTAAACATAGTGAAACCTAGAGAGAATGAGTCTTCTCTAGGGAATGATTGTTTGGACCATTTCCTAATGGAAATGATTGTCCTGCACCAACCTCCAAAATGGACCATTCTTTGAAACTACTCACAACTGTGAGCTTCAAAATAATGACTGCCCGACGAGGCGAACCATTCTACTTGACCACTACTCAGAGTGGTTTCCAAGAAGAATGACTGTCCTACACCATTCCCCCACACTGGACACAAGGGGAATCGATGTCTATGGTACATCAGCAATCTATTGAACCATTTTCATTGCGAAAATGAATGTTTGATCTGGACCATTTTCCGAATTGGAAAATGCATGTCCTTTAGAAATCTCAAACCACTTTCTAAACTGGAAAGGATCTGCTCATCCTCGACCATTTTTCGAACTGAAAAATGATTGTCCATAAATCAATAACACATCAGTGCTCCCTCCCAACCTATAATTAATCTCTTCCTTTTTCAATAAGGAAGTCGTCTCCATGAGCTCCATCTTGTTTCTTTAGTACGCAAACTTTTTCATCTTGGACAGAGGATTTACCAAAATATATGCTATTTTCTCATCTATGGAGATATATTGGAGAACCACTTCTCTTTTATGTACTTCATCATGGAGAATGTAATGCTTGACCTCAATGTACTTCGGTATGTATGGAACACTGGTTTTCTCTGAAGGCTTCATATAGATCTTGTCATTACAATATATCATGGTTTAATTCAACACTTTTGTTTCCTTCTAGCTCATGACATCATGGCAAGGCTCAAACTAAAACATATACAAGTAGCACTTCTTCTTCCATCATGAGAGTTTTCCATAGATTAGCAATCCATCATCCTAAACTTTTGAGTAACCATTTAGATACATTATCTTTGTTATAGAAATTTTTCACCATGCTTCTGTTGTGCATGAAGGGATCTGCACCAAGTTGTTTGAATCCATACAAGGTCTTCTTCCATCTACATACAAGGATATCTTTCTAGTATACCTCAAAACCTTGAGGTTGTTATACATACGCTTCTTGATCAATTACTCTATTGAGGAGAACAATCCTTACATTCATCTGATGTAAACTCCAACCTATGGATATTGTAGAAGATATAATAGCTTAGGGAGAGGTATGTCTGGTTACTAGAACAAGCTATCATCATAGTCTTCTCCCTCCATATGGGAGAACCTCTAGTTCTGAATATCACAATGCTTCCATTCATAAGTATTTCATACATTATACTTCATCACAACTTCCATTTCTTCTGCTTTATTGCTTCTAGTGGGTTCAAACCAAGCTGGTAGTCTTGTGATTCTTGATAAAATGACTGGTTGTTCTGACTTTTATTTCTCTCTCAGAATCTTCATGTCCATCCTCATGTTTCTCTTTAGCTCTTAGGTCCATGGATTTTTCTACAGATTCCATGCCCTGAATATTCCAACTTATTCCTTTCATCATAGGATCATGGACATGGATGGACAACCAGGGATACTTTAAGGATTCTTTTTTAAGAAGACTTCTTCTAAAGTCAAATTGAACACGTGTTGCTTTTTATGGCTTCTACCATCAATGGGAACATGGATAGATACTTTATATTCCTTAATGGATCATATTATTTAGGATTAGCTTCGTCCTAATCCTTGCTTCATGCATGAATGCATGCTCTTCTTTTGGAATTATATAATCAGCTCTCTCCATCTAATAGAGTCCACACTTCCATCTGCATCCTTATTGTCTTCTGCAAAGTGTCATAAGTCTTTTTCTAATTTCCTTTTGATTGTTGACTTCTTTTTGTTTTTACTTCTTCTAGGTTTCTTCAAGTTTGATTATGGTTTCGACTTATCTTTCAGTTGTTACTTATGTAATAGCTTCCATGGGAATTGTTACCAAGGATTGTTAATGTACTTTATCTTTTCATGTGTATTCTTTGACTTGTAGTCATCGTGATAGCAATCCTTATCTTGTTATTCTTCCATAGGTATTGTTTCTCTTTGAACATATTATCTTCTAAGAAATAGATATGAAAGATATGTACAGAAACTATGTAAACATAATATGTACAAGAATTATGAAGAATATTGTTACCTTGTCTTAGAAGAAGAAGTTTGTTTTATCCTTCTTGGCCTTCTTTGAGTGTTCTCTTTCTTCGAAAACTATTGCTTCGTTTGTTTCCTTCCTTTTCTTTAACTCGGGACAATGGTTCCTGTAGTGACCATATTTTCGACAGTTGAAGCATTGTATCTTTGACATAACCTTTTCTTGATTTGGTTTCTTCCTTGAGCCAAACTTCTTCTTATTCTGAAATTCTTGAACTTTGTTATGAAAGATTGATCACCGTATTTCTTTTGGGATTTCTCTTTTGCGCTAATCCTTGATTATTATTGTGCACAGAAAGTCCAAAGTTCTTTAAATGTGGGATACTCCTTTCTTGTGTTCGTGCTTGCGAAAAATTCATCCCATGTTTTGGGAAGGCCATTGAGTACTATATATATTAGTTCCTTCTCTGAAATTATTTCTTCAATAGCTTGTATTTGATATCTTAACTGAGAGACTATTACAAGGTATGATGTTATGCTGTCATCATCATTCATTTTCATGTCATGGAGCTCATTCTTTAGACTCATTACTTGTCCAATGTTTCTGACTAAGAAGAGGTTTGTTAGGGCATTGTACATCTTCTTAGATGAGTCAAGATGGGAGATGTAGGGTATCAAGTGGTATTTTATAGAGTCTACTAAGATATTCATGGCATTGATGTCATTGTCTTTAAACTTCTCCATAACTGCAATGTTCTAAGGTTCCTTCTCTTTTCTTTCTTTGAACTGTGGTTCCACAATCTTTCTTTTCATGATATCCAACACTTTATTCTTGGAGAGGATGAGGTCAATCCTTGACTTCCAGGATCTGAAGTTAGAATCCCCTTCTAACTTGTTTTTTGACTTCATAGAGTAAGTCACAACTGCTTTGACTTGGTCAACCTTTGACTTTGACCAAAAAATAAAACTTGATGTCTTAGCTTGCTGAGAGTACCAGGAGGTGTGTTAGGTTAAGGCGTGCCAGGATATCCAGAAATTATGTCAATCTCTTCACTTAAGGTGCCTCAACAAGAGGGTTAGGGTTTTGTTGCTGCAACAAAAACTTTGACTGCAACTATAACTGAGCAAGTCTACCCAATCTATCTTCTAGCGGTTAGACTGTCTGAAGATAGTGTGGACCCATAACCTATTAGAAATAATAGATGTGGTCATTTAACCATAGACAATATAGCAATATTGTCACCCGACCATAGGACAAAGCCAACCTCAAGCACCTTAACCTTGACAGAGAGAAGAATTCTGGTAGCAAATCAATAGCCAACCAAGGATAATGCACCAAGAAAAGATAACCAAGATTGATCAGAAAGTCCAACCCAGAAAAAAACATAAATTAGTGGTTGCAAGAACTGCAACTGCAGTTGCTCCCTAGACTTGCACACTTACCTAGTTTCTGCAGTGCGCACTTGTACATTTATGCAGTTGCGAGCTGTGTGTACCAAACGAGATATAGCTTATTGTATTTATACTATTTTTCCTAAGTTGTCTGGGCCGACTTCTCATTTTGGAGGTTAAACACTAAATATTAAATATTTCCTTTATCCAACTTGTCTTCTAGGGTTATCTCCAATGCTTTGGGGTTTCTTCTTGCTTCCCGGAATATTCTATTCTCATCAAGTTTACACGTGGAGGTTAATACCTCCTGAAGCTACCATAATATCAATATCTACACCATTCACAATTGTTACAATAACTAAGATAACAAGAAGAAATACCATGTACAAGAACACAAGAAATATCTTGGGAAACCCTTCTCAACAAGGGAATAAAACCCAACAATCCTTTGTTATATTCTCAAGAGAAAGGCCTCCCACACCATAGATAGATCACACAAAAGGATTCTCTCCAAAACCAAGAAGGTTAGCACCCAAGAGAGTTGCGCATTTCAGCCCTAGAATATGTACTTGCTGAAATTTCAAAAATCACATTTGTGTTTTGTTTCCTCAATGGGAAAATCACCTTTATGTATACTAGAATAGACACATCAAAAGTGGTGTCTATTGGCACAATAAGGCCGACCTCAATAAATCATAATATAATTAATAATTACCATATTAATTATCTTTTACATTAATTATCTTTCACTTTATGGTGGGGCTGACCTATACCCTTTACATCACAATTAGGGTTACAGGTAAATCTAACTCTTAGACAATATAACAAGCGATCTCACACACCCACTAGTGCTCAGCCATTAGGGGCACATCCACCTGTGCTCAGCCATAGGGACATCCAACTCAACATATCTCTATCTCACTGAGTCTCACAAGAGAATCATCTGGACACACACTCACTAGTGCTTAGCCACTAGGGTCACGTTCACCTGTGCTCAGCCACAGGGACGTCCTACTCAACAGATCTCTATATCATTGAGTCTCACAGGAGAATCATCTGGAGTACCACATCATCTCAAATCACTACACAGAGGAGAAAAATACACCCATCTCATGGGCACCTTCACCCCTCTAAAGGGCACACATCATTTCATCTCAAATGACACACCCATATCATGAGCATCCTCCCCACATAGGATCACACAACGTTCCATCTCAGTCTCAGAGAGGAATGACACACCCAACTCATTGGCTCTCTCACAGGCTGACTCACTCAGTATGTGTCCTGGAGGATGTCTCACACAGCTGTAATCATCAACACTCCCTCTTAGCTAGGGAGGTATTCTCCACCAAGCCAAGTCTCTCACAGAAGTACTCGAAATTTTTCTTGGCAAGCGGTTTGGTGAAAATATATGTAATCTTCTCATGTGTAGGAAGGTATTTCATGTGTACTTATTTCCTCTACACCATGTCTCTAACACAATGAAATTTTATCTCAATGTGTTTCGATCTATCGTGAAACACAGGGTTCTCAGAGAGCTTCACACAACTTTGGTTATCACAATGAATAATGGTAGGATCCATCTCATGGTCAAATAAATCTGTCAATATCTTGCAAAGCCACACTGCTTCATGGAATGCCACACTCAATGCTATATACTCTGCTTGTATGGTACTCAAGGCCACAAAGCTTTGTTTTCTGTTGCACCAGGAAACCATGGAAGACCCCAAGGTAAAACAACAACCGGATGTGCTCTTCCGGTCCACTGTGCTCCCTGCCCAATCTGCATCGACATATCCCTGCAAACTCAAGTCTACACTGGAGGAATATCTCATGCCATATCCAATTGTGCCTCGTAGATATATCAATACATGCTTCATTGCTATCCAGTGAGTTTGTCTCGGATGGCTCATGAAATGACTAAGTAGATTCACTGCATAGCATATCTCAGGTCTAGTGTTAACCAGATACATCAATGATCCAATCAATTGTCGGTACAAATGTGGATCAATATCGTCTAAATTAGTAGAAGCATCATTCATTTTCTTCAAATCCATCACCATCGGTGTAGGCATGGATTTGCACTCTATCATACCAAACTTATTTAATGTCTCCACTATATATTTTCCTTGAATTAGGAAAATCTCATCAATCCTCTGATATACTTCTAGTCCCAAGAAGTAGTGCATCATACCCAAATCCTTCATCTCGAATTAAAAAGTCAATGCTCACTTGCATTCAATAATAAGTCTTTCTGAACTAGTGAGGAATAATCCATCCACATACAGGACCAATATTAGGCACTCGTTACCAACAATATGATAATATAGGTTTGGATTAGCAACACTCTTGTTGAAGCCCAAACTCATCAAGAATCCATCCATTTTCTCATACCAAGCATGAGGTGCTTGCTTTAGTCCATACAGGTCTTTCTTCAACCTGCACACATGAGATTTATCGTCATGTATCATGAATCCTTATGGATGCTCGATATAAACTTCTTCCTCAATCTCAGCATTGAGAAAGGTTGTCTTTACATCCGTCTGATGTAGTTTCCAACCCATGGATGCAACTAGTTCAATGATAGTACGGATGGAAGTGTATCGGGATACAGGAGAAAATGTCTCATCATAGTCAACTCCCACTACTTGTGAGAATCCTCTAGCTATAGATCTCACTTTGAATTTCTTGATACTTCCATTAGTTTCATGCTTGATCTTATAGATCCAATTGGAAGTCACTACAAACTTCCCTTCTGGTCTCGGAAAAATATCCCATACATCATTCTTCAAGATTGACTGATATTCTTCTATCATTACATCTTTCCATACCTACTCACTTGTCACTTCTCCATGACAATAAGGCTCAGAATCAATGATGTGGCTCATGGATGAAAATTAGCTCAAAAATCTCTTTGGTCTCTTGCTCTCTCTGAATGTGCCTTGAGGGGCTACATGTCACTCTACCTCCTGCAGAGTTTGTTGAGCCCAGGCAGGCCTTTTATGCCCTACTAAAATATCTCTGGGGATATAAAACATACCAACTAGATCAGCTGGAACAATTGGATCAACTGGAATAATGGATGTCTCCCTCTTAATTGTTGAAGGGGGATAAGGTATTGTCGCACTGTCAATCTCCATCTCAGATTCTATGGATCTTTGAAATGTTATCTCTTCTTCAACGATAACATATATGTGTTGGTTGTGGAGCTAGATTATCTTCCTGATTCATAGGTATTTGTTTTTCAGCTGTGTTTATACCCCATGAAGACTTTACACCCCAAAAGAATGTACACTCATCCACGCGGGGGAGTACACTCATCCACGGTAGAATTTATGTTAGGTTTTTTTTCCCTAGAAGGCAACCCTATCTTATGAGGGAAATGTATTACAGCTACGTACGATAGCGAATATTGTATTATAAGATAGGAGAATATTAAAGAAAGAAAAGGAACTTACAGTGGGTTTGTTGTAGGTTGTATCCCTTCAATTGTTGGATAATAATAAAGGAAGGACCTGACATTTTCTTTGGTGGATGTAGCCCACACTAGGTGAACCACATATATCTATGTCTCTATTGTAATGTGTATCTTATGTGTTTTATTTCTGCATTTGTTTTATTTTATTGCTCTGCGATCCTGTTTTTCCAACAATTGGTATCAGAGTGAAAGGAAACTCGCAAGAAAAGAGGGTTCCTGGTTCAAGTGGGAGCAATGTCGGAAGATGGAAAGTTTAGGGTCAAGAAATTTAACGGCCAAAATTACCAGTTATGGAAGATGTGGATGGAATATTATTTATATCAAAAGGATCTATTCCTACCATTGGGCAGAATAGTAAAGAAGTCGAGGGCTGTGAAGGACAAAGAATGGGAGATTCTTGACAGAAAGGCTCTAGGAATGATACGGCTGAGCCTGGTAGCGTCAGTGACTTTCAATATTTTAAAAGAAAAGACAATGAAGGGTTTGATGGACGCATTGGCTAAATTGTATGAAAACCCCTTGGCATCTGATCTAAAAATGAAGAAGACTTGAAATACTTGAAATTATTGCAATGTAAATGTTATGTGTTTTAAGCAAATGGATCATTTTTTGCAACACATAAATTAAGGGATTACTCATGCAAAATACACATAGACAGCAGCATAATCAATGAACATAATCACATAAACACAACAATTGATAAAGGAGTTCACCCCTCTCTTGGACTACATCTCCTGGTCCAGCTTCCAATGGATCATTATTATTAATTGCTCAAAGTGCTCAAAAACATGCCTTACAATGCTCAAAATGACCAACCGACTGATCCAATGGCTTCAGAGCATCCAAAAGCCCCTAGCTGGGCTCTTTCAGCACCTCAATCGGTCGAAAAATGAAGAAGTTAGGCCTCTTGGAAGTCCCCCCTTCAAACTTGTTGTCTCTGCATCTACAAATTGCACCCTTGTCAAATGAACCTAGCACACACGCAATAAATAGCGTAAAAACCTAGCACTGGGCGCAACCGCACCAACAGTGCAAACTATAGGACGGTTATGGGCGCACCAGCCCCTAACTGCCTAGCACCTAGGCACATAGGGGTCCATACGACCGTGCGCATTAGCAAAAGGGCCAAACGGTTACAACCGTGCCAACCATACTAACTCCCCACGCTCTGGTCGTGGGCATATGTCATATAACATAGAACCACGGGCTATGTATTATAATCCCCGCGCCAACCAACTGTCGGGCTATACCATATATGGTATGGTCATATATGCAATCAAATGACTACGGGTCGGGGCTAAGCCCCGGCCCGACCCCCCTGCCAACAATTACAAACTTGAATTCAAATACAATAGAACTCATACATATTACAAGGCACAATGTATAACCCATTGGCCGGTCAGACTTTGTGAAATCTATGCGGTGGGGAGGTCCAGGGGTCGAACCCCATGGACTCCAATACATTTTAATAAACCAAACAAGTAACCATTACCGGGGTGCCACGTGGTAGCCCATGATTGGGCCACGTGGCACCTAATCACTTGCCCAAACAGTGCCACGTGTTGACTTTCCATTCGACCAGCTGTCATCCAATAATTAACTGCCACGTCACCACATGTACGGACTGTACAGTCAGCATCATTTTTTTCCCTGTTTGACTTAATGAACAAATTGCAATATCTCTCGCTCCCGACGTCCGTTTGAGACGAAATGAGTTGTGTTGGGTTTGCAACGGCGAGGCCTACGCTCTCATCCGGTTTGAAGCAATTCCGAGCACTTTGAATTTTTGAGCAAAATTTGATCCCCTAATCACACCTCCCCATTGGGAAGCTATTGGACCTCCAAAAGACTATTTTCAGTCTATGATAAGATGAGGGTAAATTTCCCTCACCCTTCCAACCTCAATCCACTTGGCCTTGCTTGGATTCGTCCATTTAAGACCAACTCGAAGATACTCCACATTTCCTCGTTTTGAAGTTCGCATTCTCCTGTCAAGGATGGTGTCTTCATGCAGTTCTGTAAGATACTCTGGAGAAA
>JASDQU010010036.1:49856-66783 GCA_032191745.1 Picea mariana | reverse complement strand
ACCTCCCATCCTCTTGGTTAGGTCTTGCATTTATTTATTTATTATTTTTCTTAGGGTCCCTTAGTTTCTTATCGAGAGGCTTTTTATTGCCTTCTCGGGGATCCCCTGGGCGAAGCATCTCTAGGTTTTATTTCCTATGGCTTTTATCTTTTACCAGCTACTTTTACCCCCTCGGCCTTTAGCCCCTTCTTCCCACAAGACAAGATGTACCCTGAGAGATCGTCCTAATGGCCAGACTAGGGGAATGGGATGGATGAGCGGGGTTTAAGATGTAAAAGTGATAAGATGGTGGAAGCAAACGATGGCTTTGCAAATCCCCCTTGGTGGCTAACCAAAACCCATGAATACCAGCTTGCTAAGTTACCCCATCAATTACCCCAACCGTGGTCAAGTGGATTAGTGTAAGATCCAAGCAGTCATCCGAAATGAAAGGAACCTAATGCATATATAAGAAGGTTATAACGATCAGATATGACACATACCATGATACCTCGGACCAATTACCTCATGGAGCAAGAGTCCTCTCCGATGCAAGCCCAGGCCGGTAGTGATGGAAGCTGGTACTGCTGATAGGACAAATCCGGTTGAGAAGAAGAAAGATGGGCCCTCCAGGGCCATGCTCAAGTCACTCCTGCTCTCGGTACTCCATGTCTAGGACCATTTGGGCCTCGAGACATGATCTCCTAGTTATCCCTAGATATCGGGGATAACAGGAACCTGAGCCCCCAAGAATCCTCCAAGTCAAACTTACTCCCACTAAAAGGAAATGGAGCCTTTCCCATGAGAACAATACCCCTTTTCAAGAACTTCCTTTGGAAACAGGGCCTCCTGAGAGCGAGAGGGAGGAAATTGAGGTTCTCCCACCTAAAACCTTTGAGCGTGATCCTCCGAAAGATTTTCCTCTTTTTATCCACCAAGTGGGACACCCTTTCTCCAAGAATGGTGACTTTACACCTTTCTATGTCACTCTCCAAGTCAAGGACTCCCTCCTCTGCAACTATCTCCTGCACCCAAATGCCACAACCAACATAATGATGGAAGAGGTTATGTATCAATTGGGCCTGAACCTCTCATAACCAAATACTGGAGTTGCCTTTGCAAAGGGAATCATTAAAAACCTGGAGGTTGCCTTTGATTCCTGCCCTAGCGCTCCCTTCTTGATAGATGTGAACGTCGTAGATGTCGTGAGTAATTTGGGTATTATCCTTCACAAAGGCCTCATAGAGCACTTAGATGGAAGTTTTCATAGACAGCAATCCAAGGCAACTATCCCTCATCCTGAAGGAGGATTCTTCACCCTCTACAATGAACCTCTTGTAGGCTCCCCAGTTGAAACCTCTGATGAGTCAAGTGATCAACTCTCGTGTATCGACAGTGACCTCAATAATTGGTTTGTCCAAGAAGGGAAGTTAGATATTTACACCATCGAAGAAACTGAAGGAATATGGACCCTGGAGTTTGATGGATCCCACTCAAACTCTGGATCAGGCGCTGGAATGGTTTTGACAGCCCCTTTCGGTGAAGTCTTTTACCATTCATATAGGCTGGAGTTCCATTGCACCAACAACATTGTCGAATATGAGGCCTTGATCCTAGGTCTCAACTTAGCAATTGACAAAGGCGTTACACACTTAAAAGTAAAGGGAGACTTAGACCTCATTGTATCGCAAGTTATGATGAGATTTGCCACTAAAAATGAGAAGTTGAAGAAGTACCGAGACATGGCTCAATCCCTCTCAAAATCCTTCAGAATAGTGTCACTTGAAGCCATTCCTCCAGAATAAAACCACGTGGCAGATGCTTTGCCTGTCTCTGCTTCTACCTTACAACCGTGTGAGGGACCTCTTCATGACTTATGCAAGATGGAGGTTCTTTTTAGGCCTTCTGTCCCTGATAATTTGGAATATTGCAAGTTTTTGAGGATGATGATCAAATTATCAGGTTCATGGAGAAAAACAAGGAGTTCACCAATTCGCAAATTAATTTCCTAGCTGATTCCATGAACCTGGAAGTCATTAACCTTCAAAGCAATACCTTGCCAAAAGGTTGTGTTCCCATAGAAAACCTTTTCGATAGACATGATGTTTTCAAAGGGAAAAGACCCAACAAACAAGCTGATGAAGCCCTGGAATTCAATATCGGCACAGAAATAGATCCAAGAATGATCAAAATAGGTAAAGACACCCCCGAGAAGGAGAGGATAAAGATCTTGGCACTGGTCAGGGAATTCAAGGACACCTTTGCTTGGAACTACGATGATTTGAAAGCTTATAGGGGGGACGTTATCCAGCACACTATACCTCTGGTAGAAGGAGCCAAACCTTTCCGACAAAAGCTAAGACATAGCAATCCAAAGTTGGCAAGCCAAATACAGAAGGAACTCCCGAAGATGGTTGACGCTAGCATCATAACCCCTATCAGATATTCCTCTTGGATGTCAAATTTGGTAGTTGTTCAAAAGAAGAATGGTGAGATACGTTTGTGTGTTGATTTCCGTAACCTCAACCAATTATCTTTAAAAGACAATTACCCACTCCCAAACATGGAACATTTGCTTCAAAGAGTTCACAGGGGCTAGGATGATGTCTATGCTGGATGGGTTTTTAGGATACAACCAAGTCTTGCTTAAAAGGGAAGACCAGCTCAAAACCGCATTTACCACACCGTGGGGAACCTTTATGTACTTAAGGATGTTGTTTGGTCTTATGAATGCCGGTGCCACTTTCCAAAGAGCAATGGATTTTGCCTTCAGGGACCTCATACAAAAAATCATAGAAATCTACTATTGAAATATTGTAACTGCAAAGAATATTCTTATTATTATTATTATTGATATATTATTTATAGGATCAATCCCCATTGTGGATTGATCATGTCGGTTATTGTATTAGGACCAAATCCCCTTTTGCGGATTGGTCAACAGACTATTGTAATAGGCAGAATAAGAAGTCGGTCCCAGCAGTTATTATTGAGACCCAGAAATATAATAAAGGTGGGTTTACCCACCCAGAGTGAGAAGTCGGCCCTACCAATTCACACGTGCCAGACTTGTATATATAGAGAGGCTAGCGCCTCACTTTGACATACAACACACTTGCTCATTTCTGAGAGGCAAGTTGCGACTTACCAGTTGGAGAGAAGGAGAAGAGTGGTGCATCTTTTGGAGAGGACTTTCTGTATTGGTTTGAGTTATCTCTTGACATTGTATTGGCAATTTATGATAAGGAAGTTTTTGCTGGGTTTTCTTCCCCTAGAGGGTTTCCCAGGATAAATGTTGTGTCTCTTGTGAATGTGTATTTCTCAGTGATCTTGTTCTTATGTTGCTCTTATCTATTGAAATGCAAAGAACTATAATAATGGCATAAAACATTAACATGGTTTCAAAGCCAACCTAAAGGAAGCATATTTCGCAAGAGAAAAACGTGATTGTTGTCGTACCTGCAAAATAGGGTTTTTCAAAAGTGAAGCTTTTCAACTCCAAAACCACCTAGAAAGTTGCGCCCTCCCCCAAGGATCATTTTGGCACCTTCAGCACACCTTTTCAGTGGCTGGATCTCCCGAAAAGTGAAACCCTAGTTTCACAAAGTACCAAAAGTACCAGAAAACCAGTGCACCAGAAGTACCAGAAGTACCAAAGGTACCAGAAAACCAGAAGCACCAGTCCATAAATCCGCAAATCAGATTTGGAGTAAAAGTTGGATTTTCATAAATCTAACTGCACCAGCTAACTCACCTCAGTTCAACGCATCTATCCCCTGGATCAGAATTTCAAAATTCGAAGGTTGAAAAATTAGGGTTTCCTCATAAAACCCTAAGTTGCAGTTGCAGTTGTAGTCTCAGAACCAGTTGCAATTGCAGTACTAGTTGCAGTTGCAGCTGTAGAACCAGTTGCAATCACCCTTGAAGTTTTCTTAAGAGTTGGTAATGATTACCACTGCTACCAGATGAAGCCACTACCTGCAAATGCTATCAGAGTTATGTACTCACATATGTTTAATGGTTAAACCCTAAAAAGTATTTGCAGGAGAAGGGATCTCTTGCCATAGATCCAGAAGGATCTCAAGATCCAACACATTCAGAGGAATGATGCAACCCAGGTGTGATTATTCTAATATGAATCTATTTGTTATGAAATTATCTTGATCAGTGTTGCATGTTGAAACTATGATCAAATTATTAGAAGAATTAAAAGTTGATCATAGAGCTTATCCTCTAACCTAACCTTCTGTCAAGATAGCGTATTGTTTCAGTACAAAAGACAGGTTGAAGAAAGCACTCGTCACTTGAGTGAAGGAGACCTGGAAGAAAAGCGAGCACTTATTCTTGAGGACAAGACTCCAAGTTTGATTAATCAAGATTAGTAAGATTCAAAGGTACACATGACAAGTTGATGACTATAGTTGAGATAGCAGTCGTCGTAAAGTATTATACTTGATAGCATGTGAGCATATAGAGGGAAATACTTTGCCTAATTCAACTAACACCTCTTCTAGGAGAAACCTCGTGTGTTAGTTCCACGTTGCCATGGAAGAATGCTTGATCACAACACTATGAGAGTGTTGACCTCACTTCGTATTGTATTCCTTACCTTTAATATTTGCTTCAAATAAATTATAAGTAATATCTCTGAAGGAGCTACTGTGATGATTGTTCGTGCTATTGTTTTATATTATTAGAAGGATATTACTCTTGCTTGTTGTTTTGTTGACCTTGCTCCAGGTCACGTGAGGAAACAATAGTGAAGGTTGCAGAAGGCAACATACTAAAGGAGAAACCTTAAAAGAAGCAATCATCATTGAAAAGAAGAAGGTGGCTCGCATAAGCTAAAGGGTCACTCAGAAGCTGCCATGACCCACGCCATTGAAGAATCTTGGCATAGAAGACTAGCTCACTTTAACTACAAGGTGTTACCATACATATGCAAAGCGGTCACAGGTTTGCCGGAACTCAAAGGTGACCATGAAGACGTATGCAATGGATGTGCACAAGGGAAGAACATGAAGAATCGGTTTCCGAAGAAGGACAGCAAGGCAGAAGGAGTCCTAGAAATCATTCATTCAGATGTATGTGGCCCAATGCCATCATCCTCCATTAGTGGGTATGTATACCATGTATCATTTATTAATGATTATTCTCGTAAAGACCTGGATATATTTGAAGTGTTAAGCAAGTTCAAGGAATTCAAAGCCTTGATAGAGAACCCTTCTATAAGGAAGATTAAGATACTCAGGTCAGATAATGGAGGAGAATATACCTCAAAAAGAGTTCGTGAACTTCTGCAAAGATGTTGCGATCAAGATCCCCAACAAAACGGTGTAGCTGAACGGAAGAACAGAACCATACTGGAAGTTGTGAAGACTATGATCCATGATCAAGATCTTCCTATGTTCTTATGGACAGAAGTAGCAATGACAGTTGTTTATGTGCAGAACCGATTATCCCATAGCACACTTGGGCTCAAGACACCGGAAGTGATGTTCACCAGAAAGAAGCCAGTGGTAAGCCATCTCAAAATATTTGGCTATCCATTGTTTATTCATATACCTAAAGAAAAGAGAAACAAGTTGGACCCTTCAGGAAAGATAGGAATATTTGTGAGGTTTCCAAGGCCTTTAGAATCTACATACCAGGTCACCGCCACATTGAGATCAGCAGGGACGTGACCGTTGATGAAGAAGCAGCACTTAAGAAATCAAGAAGATGCCAGCTTGAAGAAGTATATGAAGAGGAACCAGTAATTCCCAGGATTACAGAATCCGTGAGGGAAGTTCCTAGAGCTGCAGAACCAGTGAGGGAAGTTGTAACTTCCCCTGATGAGGAAACTCTTGAAGACCATGATGTAACAGAAGTTCAAGAACCTCCTCAGATGACGATCCTCCATAAAAGAAAGCCATCTTGGGCTAGAGAGCTTATTCAAGATGGAGAGAAGTACGGTGTTCCCCAAAGAACCACGAGACAGGTGAAAAGGCCGAAGCCATTCTCCAGTTATACGGCTTTGATGTGTGATCTCCTAGAAGAGGAGCCTACCTGCTTTGAAGAAGCCATTCAGAGGAAAGAATGGACCAATGCCATGACAGAGGAATACCAATCCATAATGAAGAACGAAGTATGGGAAATAGTTCCCAGACCGAAAGAATAAAGATGGGGTATCCTACAGATGGCTCCTCAAAATAAACCATGCTGCTGATGGAAGTATTGAGAAGCATAAAGAAAGATTTGTCGCTCGTGGCTTTTCCTAGAAGGAAGGCATTGACTATGAAGAGACATTTGCTCCTGTGGCCAGATACACTTCGATCAGGACCATCATAGCTCTTGCAGCTAAGATGAAGTGGAAGTTGCACCAGAGGGACGTGAAGACAGCTTTCCTAAATGGTGTCATCGAAGAGGAAGTGTATATAGAGCAACCTCAAGGATTTGAGGTTGAAGACAGGAAGTTTCATGTCTGCAAATTGAAGAAATCCTTATACGGATTAAAGCAAGCTCCTAGAGCTTGGTATGGCCATATAGACAGTTTCTTGATGAGCTTAGGCTTTACCAAGAGTAAAGCAGATTCAAATCTCTACTTCAAAATTATGAACAACGAGCCAGTAATACTATTGTTGTATGTGGATGACTTATTCTTAACTGAAGAAAAAAAACTCATAACCGAATGTAAGAAGAGACTCGCTTCAAAATTTGAGATGAAAGACCTCGGCCTAATGCATTATTTCTTAGGTCTTGAGGTATGGCAGAGTCCAGAGAGGATCTTCCTTAACCAAGGAAAGTACACGATCGAAATCTTAAAGAGATTCGACGTGCTAGAATGTAAGTCCATGAATACACCCATGGAAACGAAGCTGAAGCTGTTGGTCGATACTTCGTCAGACTTGATAGATGCCACACTGTACAGACAAATTATTGGATCACTGATGTACCTAACGAACACCAGACTAGACATTTGTTTTGCAGTGAGAACCTTGAGTCAGTTCCTGGTAGAACCTAGACGTGTTCACCTAGTGGCTGCAAAGCATGTGATGAGGTACCTTAAAAGGTACAATAGATTATGGTCTCAGCTATGACGGAGATCATAATTTCACATTGAGTGGATACACTGATTAAGATTGGGCAGGAAGCATTGCTGACAAAAAAAACACTTCTGAATGTTGTTTCAGTTTGGGATCAACCATGATCTCATGGCAGAGTAGGAAGCAATCCAGTATTGCTCTCAGCACAGCGGAAGCAAAGTACATTGCCGCATGTTCTGCTAGCTGCGAAGCTATATGGCTTCAAAAGTTGTTGACCGGTCTATTTGACCTAAAAATGGAAGCAACCACGATCCTATGTGACAACCAGAGCTGCATAAAGATAACAGAGAATCCTGTATTCCTTGACAGGTCGAACTACATAGAGATTCGCTATCATTACATCTGTGACATGGTGCAGAGAGGAGCCTTGAAGCTCCTAGCACGGATAAACAGGTTGTTGATGTGTTGACCAAACCTCTGTCTCGTGTAAAGTTTGAACGCTTTCGAGACAAGCTTGGTATAGTCCGAAAGGACCCTCCCTGAAAGGGGGAGTATATGCATCCTTGGCTCTCACTTCACCCACATGTCTGGACATCCCCTAGCCACATCACCTCACTTACATGGCTTGGATAAAATCCTCCTGGAAACTTTCCTTTTCTTGTGGATACTAGCCCAATAAGACGTCTTGTATTTTTCTCCAATCTTGTATTGTAGGTTTTTGTAATGTCTTTAAGCTATTGACTGATGTATTAGGGTCTTATGCATATGTTTAATAATATTGATGATGAGATGTGATTAACATTGCTATGATCCCGGTGACTGATGAGCCCATGGAGGGTGTAGCTTTTGATGTGCAGGACCATGCCCGATGGACAGGTACCATTTGGACCGGTACACATGGCGAGATGATCAGTTCGGACCTCCATGGGGCTGAAGAGCCCACCAGATGGATGCTGAGACCCCATCAGGGGGCAGAGACAGAACTGTGGTTAACCAGGGCTTTGCACCGGAGAAGAAGAGGGCGTTCCATCAGAGGCACTTTGGCAAAGCCCGACCTAGGGGGATTGACCCACTTCCAATGAAACGTTTGCCCTAGATGGCCCAAGACGTCACCTATAGGCTCATGACGTCATCTTGAGCATGTGGCAGTTTGACAGGGTAGTTGGCACATGTGGCATGATGGAGAGGCCCAAAGAAGGCTAACGTTTTGCTCTTTATTGCTGCATTTGCCCTAAAAGGGGCTAACGTATCCCGTAGAAGGGGTGACGTCTCACCTTTTGCTCAATTAGGGTTTTAATTTGACAATTTAATGTAAAAATAGTATTATTTTGGTATTGTGGCCTTGTCGACCTTTTTATGACCTAAAAAGTAAAACTTGATCATTGATACATTATATATTGAGGAGTTTTAGCCTCATTTTATCATAACTCATCACTCACTCATTAGTGAGGTCTGATTTTTGCGCCCTATTGGAGTTATTGGCTGAACTAAGTGATGCGCACTTGTTGAAGGGAGACTTTTTGACATATTTTTGGCATTTCTCTTGAAGGAAGGTTTACAACTAGGTTTTGCATGCTATTTCAGGGTGATATGTAAGTGTTTTCTCTGCAAAACTTCTTGATTGAATGGTTGTAGTCTTATATTCTTGAATATGTTTATAATTTGTTGATCAAAACCCTAGGTGACAAGCACACAAGTAGGTACTTGTCTCAAGTCCCCTGATTGAGAAATCTTTAGCCATTGAAGAAGGAAGAGAGAGCCTAGCCATAGCTACATTCTCATTTCTTCTTCTCCCTGAGCTAGCCGTACTATCCAAAATCCAAAGAGAGTGAGACATCCTTGGCCTAGTCCTTCTACACCAGGGTCGTACTGTTATAGGGTTTGCTGAAAAGGCCTTGCTATAGCAACACCTTGCCTCTTCAAACCCTCATGCTTTGGTTGTCTTTGCTTTATCTTTAGCTAGTCGTTTTACCAATTTGATCTAAAGAAGGAGGAGAGAGCACGAGGCCTTGCTTTAGCAACACCAGAGTGAGCCTCTCTCCCCTAGGGTTTTGTTTCTGAAGCCCTGCCATTGCAGCACTTCAAAACCCTTCCCTCTAGTCTTTAGTCATCCTCCTTCAACTCTTGTGTCCATCACTTGCTGACTCCATTAACCCTAAGGCACTGATCTCCAGCCTCAAACGTTGAAGTGAAATTGATCAAACAACTCTCAAAACTCTTTGAATCTCAAACCCTAACTACACTAACCCTAGCCTAGATTAACCTACCAACCCTAAGTTGTTGACGTCATCTTTGATGCAGCAACATCTTGTTTTAAGAGCAATTGAATGGTGGTTTAGGCATTAATTGAATAAAGTGTTGATTGGTTACCTTGAATGCCACATTGTTCCAATATTTATTGGTGAAGTGTTATATTTTTTTCATTGCTATTGATAAACATTGACTTCGTCAACATTTATTGCTACATTGCTCATATATATTTATCAAATAGTACTAAGCCATTGAGATATAGCTTGCATATATTAGTTTGTTGTTGTTTTGTTCCAAGCAGGTGTTCTTCATTGGGGATTTACTTTATTATTGGCTGTTTAGCCGGGACTATCTGTTTTGGTGGTGACTTGTGAAGGGTGAAATCTTATCTTTGTCCTTTTAGCCTTTGCCTTTTCAAAACCACAGGTCACCGAGGACGTCTCCCCTGGGCCTAACCTCCCTAAAGAGAAAGAACCTCCCCATCATGGTGACATTGGGTGGGATAGGTTCTTGTTACACCAGTTTGGCCTTCCATCTTATAGCCTATTCTCCTAGCTGCAAATTGTGCGATAACAAACTTCATTTCTTGCAAGTTTAACATTTCGGTTTTGGCACTTTTTCACACTTTTTGGGCAAGTAAATCTTACTTTTACACACCTATACACTAAAATTAACTTAGTCCATAGGCCTAATAATAAATTGGACTTAATAGGACACCTCTACTGACCCAACTTTGCCATTTAAACGAGGACTAGAGGAAGCAACGAAAGGTGATAGGCTGGGGACGGTCTCGTGGCGCTCAGCGTCCTTTCCGAGAGTACTCTTTTCCCTTGGGCTGACCTGTGGAGCTAGGGTAGGCCTTGTTGCCATACTTCTTGAACACCCAATAGTTACTTGGTACAAGCGGGGGGAGTGTTGGGTGGACACTTAGCTAGGAGTCACTCTTAACTAAACAACTTAATCAACTCCTTTAATCCACTATACAACTTTGGGCATCAACTTGGTATATCACTTTTGTGGTTGACACTTAACTAATCTTGCAATCAACTTTCATTTCACACTTACATTTCATGCAAGTTTAATTTATGTGTTGTGGATTAATATCTAAGTAGTCATAGTTGTGCTTTTGGGCATTTTCCCTTCAAGCATATCTTTTTAAGTTAATTGGTGTTTATATCTTTGGTTTGGTCCCTCAGGAGGTTGCGCATCCTTTGGAGGCACTTCCTTGTTGGATCTTGTGTAATATTTCTTTCCATTGAAGGCAGTCACAATAGAGTTGTGCATCCCTTTGGGTGACACTCTATTGTTGAGCATGCTAGGCTTGATGTGTTGATGAATGTTTCCCTTTTGAGCATCTTTAATTTCCTGCACAAACAAGCAATTCAGTTAGTATCTTTGAATCTTTGTATCTATTGTATCTTATGTTTAGTGTAACTTTGGTGTAACTCTTAGATATTCTTATTGTACCTTTGTATTTAGTTGTGATATTTGTTTCTAACTTTGTTGTGATATAGTTGTAATCTTTGTAATCTTTTGTAACTCTTGTGTAATCAACCTCCCTCAAACTTTAGTTGACCCCTTGTCCAATCTTAGGCGTAGTCTTAGTTGTTCTAGGAAAAGGCTTGCTTGTCATCTTGAATTGTTGCATATTGCATCGCTGCCTTTGCATCATAGGCTAGATCATTCCCCCTAACCTTTTAACTAATTAAAACCAACTCCTAGAATTTAACGTTTAATTTCATCTAGAAACTAGGGTCTACCCCCCTTGGCTTCCCTAGGAGTAAGCCTAGATGGAAGAGGTTCAAGCCAAAGTGACAGCGTGGGCTTTGAACCTAGGCATTGTGCCTCTAAGGACACACTAAGTGAACAGGAATTAGCTCATGTTTGCAAGTGTGTATAAGGACGGCAACATCTTTGGCGTCATTGTCGGGGATAAGTCTTTTATCCTTGGTCTTAACGACTTAACTTATTTTTTTTAGAACTAAACAATAAACTTTAGTCCCTAAGATTTTTGAACTTGCATTGGTTGTTTTTGTTTGCTTTCTCTTCAAGTGGCGACTCCATTAAACAAATCTGTCAAGTATACTACAAGGAGCAATCCTTGTGGGCTGCTTGAAAGTCTTGGAGAAGAAGCACTCACTAATATCCAATTCTTGTTCCAACTTAATAATTTAACTTTTGTTTTCCTTCTTGTTTTTGCTTTGTTTGATGCTCCTATTTGTTTGATAAACTTGGTCATTTGGCGACTCCACTTTAAAATAATTTGACAAAGTATTCTTCAAGAAGGAACTCACGACTTGTTTTGCTTCATCCTTGAACTTTAAAAAAGTTCTTGGATGAAGTTAGCATGTTTCCCTTCTTGTTGGATCCTTAGCAATCTTTTGGGTCCCAGATTTTTCTTCTTAAATGAGCTACCCCTTAAAACCTTTCGTTTTTTCAGGAATAGTTGGTTATCCTAATTTTATACTTGAAAATGTTATTGATAATTCACCTACTTTTCATAATGGTGGTGATGCTTGTGCTCATGTCAAGGCCTTTTGGAAGTTAATTGATGATTGGTATGATCCACCTATTTATGAGGATGCTCTTATGCAATTATTTTCCTGGACTCTTTTGGAGGGTAACGGACCTGCTTGTAATTGGTTTCTTCTTCATGAAGATAATTCGATCAAGACCATACGAGACTTTCTGCATGACTTTTTGGAAAGATTTGGGGATGATCAGGATGAATTTTACAATGAATTGGTTGATGATTTTATGGAAAAATGGAAGAAGAAGAATCTTCTTCCTATAAAGGCAATCAGTTCAGATCTAGAGATAGATACTCCACCAGATCCCATTGAGGATCTTAAAGAAATAATTATGAACATGCAGTTGGCCCATGCTAAACAATATGAAGCCATGAATGAACAGTTTATGGCCATGGAAGATCAATTGGAAATCATGGAAGCTAACTTTACAAAGACTTATGTTGAATATCCAAACCCCCTTGAACTTGAGCTTGACAGTGAAAAATATGAGGAAGTTCATGGGGAAATTCCGGATGAATCCATGGATGAGTCAGTCATTTATTTTGAGGAGGTAAAGGAATTTGAGTTTGAAAGTGTTGAATATCTAGATGAGGTAAAGGAATTTGAGTTTGAAAGTGTTGATATCTAGTGTTGAGTTTTATAGAAGGTAAACCTTATTACACATACAAAATTCATATTTAACAGCAAATTGTTGTGAATTAATATCAAAAGACTGAATTATATTCATATATAGTGTATATTTAGTTAAATTCACAGATTAACAAATTATTGCACAAACTAACAAGGGAATTGATTTTTCCCTTGGAAATTTTCCAAATAATTAGCTTACATCTCCTAGAAACGATGTAAGTATTGCTCCAAATCCTGGTAGCTCTTCTCTTAAAGGTTTGAACATCAACTTTAATGTGCCATTTATGTGTATATCAGTGACCTGAAACAATTTTTCAAAGTATTAATTCACAATATGTTCCTTAGTGGAAAGAAAAAAAATATAGCAATATTTATTTCAAAACAAAAATTCTACTCATAATATGAATTGGCAACTCTAAAACATATCAATTATATCGAAGACGTACTTTTAGAGAAATGTCTGGTCCAGTGGTTTTCACATCGATTACAATGTCTTCCTTATCAGTTTGAAAATCAAATATCGCCTCTAAAATCACCTCATTGTCACCACCTTCCAAGACCTTTATCCCTATTCAGATCCAAATATTTAGATAAGTGTCCCAAGATCTATTAAAGCAATATGAAATCTCGGAGCTTTATCTTTGTTGATTTTATTGTTTTAAGGTACTAATATTGCAATCCTACCATTTTGAACGTTTTATTTCTAAATGAAAAATATTCAAATGGAAATGACAAGAATAAATCTCATACTAACTCAAACTTACCTTGAAACTTAGGACTCTTCACTCCTAGCAAAAGAGACTTAATTGACAAACCTTCAACAAGACCCGTTTTGTAGTCATCCAGAAGAACTTGAAGTTGTTCCTTTATTAGACCTGAAGTTGCCTACATAAATATTAAAAAAATTATGAGATTGTATAAAATAGAATATGAAAACAAACAAATATCTCTTTGTGGTATCACGATGTTATGTTTTTTATTAAGATGAAGTAGACATGTTTTTATTTAATGCAAAAACCATGTGACTAGCTAAAGATTGAACAGATGTTGAGTTCATATTTTATGCTAGGATGTGTAAGTTGCCTAGTGACAACGAATGTGGTGTAATTTGGGATGTAATCCTTAATGGAACTTTTGCAAAGTTGTTTTAATTTACCCCCATCTATGAGATGTTTATTCAAAATAGAAGAGAACCTAAGAGATGAATAAAAAATCCCCTAAACCTAACTCTGATAACTTATGCATTAATTGGTTAAGAAAGACAAGTTGATTTATGAAGGTAAAATGATAGATTCATGCATACAGAATGATATGAGACCAGGTGACCTTGATACCAATCTTTACTCGGTTCTAGGCCACTCCATTAAAGGTCAAATTTAAGATCGTTTTTATTGAACAGATTGCATTAAAAGTGAAATTGAAGTGCTTAGAAGGCTTGAACCCAAATTGAATATAACTTGGTGAAATATGTTCTTTGTCTAATAATCCATTACTTAATGCATTTAATAAAACATAATTGCAGAAATAAAGCATGCATAAGGAAACATGAGATGAAAGAATAACACATGACAAGAGATCATCGTTGATAACAAAGTTCACCAATATGGCTACGTCTCTGGATCTGCTTGGAATACGAATCGTTGTCATTGCCTCTCCCAATGTGGGGTTGATTCTCCTTTGCACAAGGGCTACATTCTCCCATGAAGGGGCACAATTCTCCCAAAAGGGGCTTACATACTAACCACAAGCATGAAATCTTGTTTCTCTCCTAAAAGAGCTCTCCAAAGAGTCTCTTAAGGGCCTCCAAAAATTCTCTCATAGCCTTCTCCAAAAGCCTCCTTTCAATCTCTCCCAATAAAGGGTTTAAATAATTTTTCCTAGCTCCATAATCCAAAAAGACAAAATCCATGAATTTAGGATCTAGTACCTACCCAAGGACAAAAATGAGAAAGACCCTTAACTTCCTCCTTGAGACTAAGAATCCACTTGTAATAAAGTGAGGAAGAGTCGAAACCAATTAATGAGACCCTTAACTTCCTCCTTAAGACTAGGAAACTAATTTCCTCTTAAAATTAGGAAACTAATTTGTGAGTTAGATTCTCATATAAAACTAATTTCCCATTTTTACAAATAATACGTGAGATTTCGACGCACTCCAAGTATTCCTCTTATTTCCCCTTAAAATTAGGAAACTAACTTGTGAGTTGGATTCTCACAACTAATTCCCCGTTTTTACAATTAAATGAATAATACGTGAGATTTCCACTCACTCCAAGTATTCCTCTTATTTCCCCTTAAAATTAGGAAACTAACTTGTGAGTTGGATTCTCACAACTAATTCCCTGTTTTTACAATTAAATGAATAATATGTGAGATTTTCCAACTCACTTCAAGTATTAATCATTTATTGCCATAGTTACAGGATTTGCCTTAGAGCCCCACCGTACCCGCATCGAATTCTTCTCGAATTGAAATCTTGGATTTTTATCGGATTCTTAGCTAGTTATTTAGGTAAAAAAAAATTAAAAACAAATAAATATATATAAATTAGGGTTAGGGTTCTGATTCCCCGATTTCTAATTTTTGGACGAGCACCGCACCCGCACCGAATTCTTCTGTCGATTTCAATTGCACCCACGGTTCATGTAACCTTGTTTATTACAATTAAATCATTCATGATTAATTAATTATTCTTTGCCACTTATCATTAATTAGCATTTTAATGAATTTTTCTCCATGGTGTGCAACGTTAATAATTCCTTATGTGGAGATCCTCCTAGATCATTCCTCCCTACAAAATGTTAATATTAGGGTAGTTGCGGGAGGTATTTACCCCCACGTGTGAACCTGACGAGAATAGAAGACTCCGGGAAGCAAAAGAAACCCTAATGAGTTGGCTAATAACCCTAGAAGCCTTGTCGGCTCAAGAAGAAAATTTATATTAGGCTATTAGCCTCCAAGAGAAGAAGTCGGCCAAAAATAATAATAATATACTCAACAGACACATACCCAGAAGGAGAAGTCGGCCCCAACAAAACTGGCAGGACTACTACAAATACAGGGCGCCAGTTTCATTATTTCACATCTCAGCAGTTGCAGTGAGAGCTAAATCTGCGCAGGTAGTTGCAGGTAGCAGCAGTTTTGTGCGCAAGTTTTCTGGGAGAGCTGGAAAGTGGTGTGCTAGCTTCTGGGTGGGATCATCTGTTCAGTTTAATTTCTATTTTCTTGCTTGGTGCATTTAGCCTCTCTTGGCTATTGATTGCTACCAGGATTCTCTTATCGGTCAAGGTCAAGGTGCTCGAAGGGTGGCTTCGGCTTGTGGTTGGGTGACGAGGGTATCGTCAATGGTTAAACGAGCACAATCCTCTATATTCTATCAGGTTATGGGCCCACACCCCTTCAGTCAGCCTAAAACGCTGGAAGGAAACATAGCCGCTAGATATTGAGCTCGTTGAGGTACTGCCGCTAGGGTTACTAGCAGGAGCAGTTTCCAAAAGCACTGCAACTAGGGTTACCAGCAGAAGCAGTTGCAAAAACCCTAAACCTCTTATTGAGGCACCTTAAGTGACTAGATTTACCTAATCTCCGGATAGATCAGTGCGCCCTAGCCCAGCGCATCTCCTGGTACTCTCAAAAGGCCAAGACGTGAAGATTGGATTTTCGGTCAAATCTAGGGTTTGACCAAGTCAAGCAAGCCATGACGAACTCCATGAAGTCTAACAACAAGCTAGATGGAGCCTCTAACTTCAGAGCATGGAAGACAAGGATTGACCTCATCCTTGTTAAGAATAAAGTGCTAGATATTGTGAAAGGAAAGATCGTGAAGCCAGACTTTACAGAAGGAGAAGAGAAGGAACCGCAGAACATTGCAACTATGGAGAAGTTCAAAGATGTTGACATCAATGCCATGAGTATCAGAGTGGATTCCATAAAAGACCACTTGATACCCTACATCTCTCATCTTGACTCATCGAAGAAGATGTACGATGCCCTAACAAATCTCTTCTCAGTCAGAAACATTGGACAAGTTATGAGTCTGAAGAATGAGCTCCGTGACATGAAGATGAATGATGACAACAGCATAACATCATACTTTGTAAGGATCTCCCAGTTAAGAGATCAACTACAAGCTATTGAAGAGATCACTTCAGAAAAGGAATTGGTGAACATAGTACTCAATGGTCTTCCCAAGACATGGGATGCATTTGCCGCAAGCATGAACACAAGAAAGGAGTACCCGACATTTGAAGAACTTTGGACTTGTTGTGCTCAAAAAGAATCAAGGATCAATGAAAAAAAGAAACCTCAAAAGAAGTACGATGATCAAGCCTTCACAGCAAGATTCAAGAACTTCAGAGACAAAAGAAAGTTCGATTCAAGAAGGAAGCCAAAACAAAGAAAAGACATTTCAGAAATACAGTGCTTCAACTGTCAAAAGTACGGTCACTATAGGAACCAGTGTCCCGAGCTAAAGAAAAGGAAAGAGAAGCATGAAGCATCAGTTGCCGAAGA
>JASDQU010010035.1:276681-288252 GCA_032191745.1 Picea mariana | reverse complement strand
GTTTGTATATGCATGTGGTTTGGGGCACGACCGGGCCGAGGCTTAGCCCCAGCCCTTGGTCGCACGATATGTTACATATAACCCACAGCTATATCATATGGACACGCGCACGCGGTTGTGTTTGTTCCAATGGTTATATCAATGACCCGCCATTTGGCCTTTGACCATTAGCTTATGTAACGGGAGCCTATGTTAATGCTAGCGCATGGATGCATGGGTCATACGACCTGGCCCTTGATGGTTAGGGGCTAGGTGCACCCGTAACTGTCCTACAATTTGCACGGTTTGTGCGGTTGCATCCGGTGCTAGGTTTTTACGTTTAAATATGTGCGTGGGCTAGGTTGAGCCAAGAGGGGGTACATTTTGTAGATGAAAAGACAACAAGCTTGAAGGGGGGACTTCCAGGAAGCCTGTCTTCTTCATTTTTTTGGCCAAATGAGGTGTTGAAAAAGCCCAACTAGGGGTTTTTGGACGTTCTGAAGCCATTGGAGCAATCTATTTGGCATTTTGAGCATTGTAAAGCACATTTTTGAGCACTTTGATAAAATAATACAAATGATCCATTAGAAGCTGGACTAGGAGATGTAGCCCAAGAGAGGAGTGAACTCCTTTATCATTTGTTGTGTTATGTGTTTTATGTTCATTGATTATGTTGTTGTTTATATGCATCTTGAATGAGTAAATCCTATTAAAAATTGTGTTGCAAAGATGATCCATTTTCATTTTAACACATAAATTTTACTTGCAAATATTTTCAAGATTACAAGTCTTCTTCATTTTTAGATCAATGTCTGTCCACATAACTGGCAGTTGGACCATGTTGTAGTTGTGTTTGTATATCTGATAGACTTTGCAGTAGCACTGCATTAATTTCAATATTCTTTTCATATTCTTTTTTCATCCTTTCATTGTCATCCTTCTAACTCTGTAATTCTTCCATGAGGCTTTTTACATTTTCGTCCAAATATGGAGGGGTTTCCACTGCCCTCCTTTCATCATATTTTTCCTCTCTATTTTGGGAGATCTCCCCCAACTCATGGTGTGTCACCATACCTTACTCTATAGTTTTTCAATTGTTCACTGAATGCTTGAATAATGACAAAACATTTTATGTTAGTTATGAATCTACCAATTCATGAATAACACATATTATTGCAAAGTGAAGTTAGTTTCTTTATTTCGAAACATTAGCAACATATAGTGAAGATTTCCAAAGCATTTATAAATAGTAGAAGGTTTTGTTCCTCTCTTCAGTAGAGGTTCATACAAGTTTCTCATAGAAGGGGGTAAGCTAGGGTGTTACTCCATAAATTTCTCTAATAATATTTGTATGCGACTCGTGCACAAGCCCAAGTAGGCCAAGTGTTGTTTCCATGCTCTGATACCAATTTGTAACACACCTGACCCATAAATACCCTTTCTAGGGATGGGGCATCAATTTTTTTCTTGTTAAAATCATCTCAAATCATATTTTTGAGGTATTCATCCTCTTCTAATCGATTGTAGCTTTCTAACAACTGTTACTAGCTCAAATACGATCTCTTGGTTGCAAGATATGACCTCTTGAAGTTATCTAGGTGTTCTTAGTTGGGGTATTCGGTGTTCGACGTTGAACGCTCCTTTTTTTACTGCACGCACACTACCCAAAGTACTAAAATATCTCCACATGAACTTGGCCATTTGGCAATCAACATTCGACATTTGACACTCAACGATCGACATTATACATTTTCGACGTTCGGTAATCGGCAATTGATGTTGAAAATTTCTTCAATCGTCATTGAAAGTTTCAGCGCTCGACAATCAACGTTGATAGCCCCTCTACTATACTATGCCCCAAATATTCTGAAATCTTGAAGTCTCGAAGTCTCAGTTGCATCACCAACCACATTGGCCAGGTGGGCACAAACCAGAGGCTGACACGCAGTGAGGGTCAAGGGTGACAGTGTCCTCATTAGGGTGTGACATGTGTCATGCTCTAATAGGAATAAGGGTTTTGTGAATCTTCCATATCCCAACGACACATGGCACCTTAGTTGTGGTCCAGGCCACCCTGGATGACGTTAGTGAGCCACATCAGCCCCAGACATCCAACTTCTAACCTCTTTCAAATATCACGAATGAGATCTATCCACGTAGATCCATAGATCCACGACTCTCGTTACTTTGCAACTCCAGGATTTGGATCTTAACAACTCCTCATGTTGTGAATCCCCCAAAGATCCAAGTCTATGGATTCTCAAATCTAATGCCATGTGTCCTCTACCTATCAAGGGTCAAGATTCACTTCGTCGTTCACGATTTCATGAGTTTTAACACTATGAATATTCTTGGTCAAGTTCCTCCTTAGTACCAAGTCTCTAGACTATAGGATCTCCTGCCACATAGCCTCTCATCCATGGCTCTAGTCCAATGGATGAAATTTGATAGGGGACAAGAGGGGGCCACGTGTCGCTCCATGATGTGTTCCCAGTTTGTGGGAAGTTAAGAGAGGTTCTCAACGGAGTCCTTATATTGACGACTAAGAGGGATCATGAAGGATCCGAGGATTGAATGTCTATGTTAATTTGTCAATTCGGCATACAGAATTCAATGTACTACATTGAACATCAGTGTTTGACATTATATGTTCTACGTTGAGCGTCAATGTTTGGCGTTCTACGTTGAATGTCCCTATTTCTTCACATTGATACCAATGAATAACCGAACTTATGGATAGTCGTTGATCTATGGACACATGTCCCTCTATTCTCAATGGTTCATATTAACTTCGTGACTCTGGCCTTTGGCTATTTTCCATGTTTGTGGGATCATAAGTCCTAAATCCAAAGTAGATTTACTCCTTCCGGGCTTAGCCAGGGGTTTCCAACCCTGGGTCATATGGGGATCGTATTTAGGTACTGGGATACACTCAGCTCTTAGTTGAGACTTGATTAAGGCCATGGGTATGAGAATTTGGTCACATGGGTGGAAGGTTTGAAGGAAATTTCTTTCTCCCACAAAGTTGAAATTGACATTCCTGCTAGAAATGTTTTTGTTTTATTTTAGCAAAAAGTAAATTAAAGCAAAGTTAACTAAAAGCTAGAAAAGTTAAAAAACTATGTTAGATTTAAAGCAATTTAATTAAAAGAAAGAATTATTACATAACACTAGTTTGAAGAATATAGAGAAGTAACATTTTATTGATGATATAACATTTTTTATTTTCGTTTAGAAGTTAGGATGTAATTTAAAAATAATAATAATAAAATAAAAAAGTAAACTAGACAAAAATAAAAAGTTTATGCACATTAACAAACTAAAAACTTTATACACATGATTATAAACAAAAATAAAATGTTCTTGTTTGGCTCTTTAAAAATTATCTAATTTATTTCTATTCTGAAATCAAAGTGTAAAATAAACATGAGGAAAACTAAGGACTTTAAATAAAAATCAAAGAGATATCCAGAGTGACAAAGAGTTGATTTTCATTAAATCATCAAAATTTTCAAGTCTCTGCATAGAGGAGGGCCAGGTATATGGTCTTTATCCCTTCTATATGAAACTTACAATAGAAATACCAAGCATGAAGAAGAAAAAGAAAGATGAGCCAAGAAGGAATGGAGCCATGGTGGTGAATCACAAGGGGAGAACCTGCATAGTAAAACTAATTAGCATCGAATCAAATCGAGCCTTATTACAACAAACTAAACAAGTAAATATTTACATCATGAAGGCCAACAAACTCATCCTCACTTATCCCCTTCGCTGCTTCGCATGGCCCCTTGTTGTCGACGATTTCGTCAATCTCTATTGAATATCTAATAAAAGAATGAAATGAAAAATCCCTCCCAACACTCACAACATACTATTCTCTGAAAATTATGCCTAAGTTCTCTCTCTGAATTTTATTTTTGAGATAATATATCCTTCATAAAATTTCTTTCTTCCTAACAATTTCTTCCCCCAACTGGTTGTACGCTACTTTATTTTATCTCCTTTGGCAAACGGTTCTTTCAGTTAAGTAGTTTTGTAACCAAATTTTAAACTTTCCATAACACATTACTTAACAAAACTAATTTGTTTTATTAGTCCCATGGCATTTGGTTTTGTTTTCTTCATGTATTATTATTATTTTCCATTTAATTTTGTATAGAGCCTGTTGAAAATAACTTAATTTATTTTCCCCACATCTGAGAAATCGTTGCCAACTGTTCGTATTTCATTCTTGCCACAGAATGCAATATCTTGTCCAACCGTTTTACTGGAGCATTGTAGTCATAATCCTTTCCATATTGTATTCATAATGAAAGTATGGAAAGAGATATATCTTTCTAAGTTGAGAGAATACACTGAACTGTCTTGGTTTCTCGAAACTAAGACTGTACCATTAATATGTTGTCTAGCAAAATTTCTGTAAGATTCTTCCACAACTACCCCACTTCTCTTCACCAACAAACATGATGTTCTCGGGTTCTAGATTCATTTTGAATATTGATCTAAATTAGATTGTATCTGATGTAGGGAAACCAACACCTCCATTGGAGCACTTACCGATCAACGATGTAACACTAAAATGACTTTAAGTAGTTGCAAGATTTGAATCAAGAATACCCTTGACAGATTTCAAATCAGCATTGTATTCCATTGCAGAAGCTGGACTTGCAACTCAAAAAGTTTGAGAGGTTTTTAGAGAGTTTGGGATCTTCATTATACAATGTGACAACCAATGTTTATGATGAGTTTAGTTCTAATTCCTTTATCTGTGGCCCAAAATCCAAATAAGCCCCTGAATTATCTAAATCCTTTTCAGGTAGTGACTCCTTACCTAAACATTTTTCTTGTGTTAGCATTCCTATATCATTTTTAGATGTTGATTTTTCAATTTTCTCAGCATACTCTGTAATTGATGGTTTATTAAAATCTAATACATATCATTCATACCAAGTCTGATCATTCATTTTAGGATTGAACATTTTATCTCTCGTAGAAATTCATAGGGCTTGATGGTGTCATGGTCTGACACAATGGTTGGAATTCATTCACACAATTGGTGTCATATTTCATAGTTGTGTGAAATTAGCGAACATCTCAATTATATTTGAAGGTTACTCATTTATGAATAGCCCATTTGAAGATGAATGCAGAGGCGTTGATGTTAAAGTTATGATGAACAACAATGCTTTTAACATCTTTCACAGAATTAGAAACAAAGACAACATCTACAATTTGATTGTGTTTTAGACAATACAACCCATCAATTCTACCAGCCATATGTGTTGACAAAGCTTCAGGCGTTGAATCTTCATTTTCTCTGATATTCTCTTAATCACATTTTTGTCCATCAAATTGATCAAAGTGCAGTTGTTGCATTCCTGGACCACATGTAGAACCATTGTTACTGCCATACAAATCATTTGATTTATTTTGCAATTGTATCACACTTAAATCTTTTTCATATCTTTCTACAGAATATTCCATTTTATGGAGTTGCAAGGGAATTCCTCTTGTGGTTGTACCCTCAGATAAAATTCCTTGTTGATATCGGTCTTAAACTTCATGTGAATTTTCTTAAATCAAGTGGGGAACCAATAACGAGTCAAGCCAGTAACGAGTGGATGAACCAATTCTCATTCTCT
Source organism: Picea mariana (assembly GCA_032191745.1). NCBI lineage: Eukaryota > Viridiplantae > Streptophyta > Pinopsida > Pinales > Pinaceae > Picea > Picea mariana. The sequence continues at coordinate 282,631 of JASDQU010010035.1, read as the reverse complement.
AACTGACGAAGGCCTTCTCAAATGTTTCCTTTCACTTCTTTGAAACCCCATCTCTACAAGCTTACATGAGCCTGTTTGTCACAATGGTCCTTTTACATAACCTCCTCTACCTAAAAATTTCCTTACACTGATAGATGTTTTATTTATAGCAATTGCAACATCACAGGTGCTAATGTAGCAATCTTCAATGTAGACATCAGCGCAGGAATCTGGATCGATTCTATCAGTATTAGGTGAGCGAGATGGTGTAATGCTTTGTATTCACACATTGTTTCTATATTCCAAAATATTGAATTCATAAATGTTAAATTGTGATTTCAATGCCAGTCGAGCTTCTCATCTCCAGAAGGTGAGGCCGGGTGAAATTAAATATATGGTTATGAAAACAATCCCACCAAATGGCATGTTGACCATCAATAGTTCCATTACCCCTTTTTAATAGAGTGGAGACTAACGTCTTTATTAAAATAATAATAATAATAAGATTTCATGTGAAAATAATGATATATTTTACTTTAGGGATAAAATTAAGGTCATAACATGCAATGGCATGGAATTTTTTTTGAAAACAAAGCTTTATTTTTATAAAGAGGCATGAGGGCCATATTTGGTAAGTCGATGATGTACCAATAAAGAAGTAAATAATTTGATAGATATATGATATGAATTCAGTTGGCTTCTAAACTTTATCTATGTATATGATAACCAGGAGATTTGTAGGTGGGTCTAAAACATATGGTGTTAGTGTGGACAATATGAGAGTGTAAGAAATGAGAGGAACAAGAGAAGGGCATGTTTAGTAAAAGGTTAAGATCTATGATAATTTCGATAGGAACCCTACGTCGATAGCCTGTAATGAACTTGCTTCTATTTGAATGATCATGTAACCTCCTTTGAATGTGTAGGGGTAACTCAGTGGGAGCATGCGATACTTTGTGCAAGAAAAAACAATGTGCCAATATTTAACAAGAAAAAGAGAATCTTTGTGCAAGTAGTGTGACTGGAGAGGGATCCTGGAAACACTTTGTCAGCTAACTCATGTTGACAAAAATCGTCGTCAACAATTTCCAACCAACAGATGTGCATCACGTACAGTGGCGTGCAAGCTTCAAAAAATAACTTACTATCATTGATTCTCTGCAGGAAAGGGGAGAGGAAGGGTAATGACAGGACTGAGACAGGATCAATATGGGACAAGGAAAGGCTGATAGGGTTAGGTGGGCTAGGTTATACTATAGGGGGGGACATGATGGAGGTCAAGGGATTCATGGATCAGGACTTCATGAAATAACTCATGGAAAGTGGTAAGTATGAGGAGGTTTGGTCCTGTTGTATAACCCGAAAACACAACTCTTCAAAACTTGATTAGACGATTACAAGGATAGAAAAATGTCATGGATGTGGATTAATGGAAAGACCCAAAACATTGAGCATCCACAACGTCTATGCTGGAGGCATCTCAAAAATGAAGGTGATGGAGAAAGGGAAATAAGGAAGATGGGGATAGGTCTGACGAACGTGACGAGCGAGGATGTCTCGCGTAGAAAGAGAATAGTAGACAAATGAGGAATCATGATAAAGGAAGGGAACTTAGTTCACCTGCAAGTCTATTTTCCACCAAAACACATTTGGTCAATCGGTTAAAAACATACAGATAGCCTACCTTTAAATATCACCAATCATTGCTCCATCACTTCTGGCCGTAAGAAAGGAAAACACGAATAGGAAGAAAAAATAAATAAAATTGAGAAATTAACTAAGTAAAAGTGAAATCAACCCAAAACTAATCTAGCCCTTCCCAAAAAAAATATTATTATTATTATTATATATATATATATATATATATATATATATATATATATATATAGAGAGAGAGAGAGAGAGAGAGATTGTTTATGTATTTATAGAGGAAAGAAACCACTAGCTTGGACTCAGGTCAGATGAAATTTAGCATAAAGGAATGTGTCACCTACTTTGCATGCGGGTCTTATGAGTTCGACAAACTTGAATGTGGAGGGATTTCCAAAATGCCAACCAACAAATGTATACTATGCGGAGAACTGACTAATCAATACCCAAAAGAAACGACCACCAACATCCAAGACATGCTAACCAACATATGCTTTTCTAGTAATGGTGAAGGTATTTATTGAATTAGATTTAGGGTTTAGGGTTTGCACCTTCGAGGGATGATCCATGAATTTATCAAACAAATTAGTATAATCTTTAGGGACCTTTCTATCAGGAACAAGATCGTCATGATGTAAAGAATATTCATAACATGGATTAAAAAACATTGGAATTCCCGTAAAATAGTTGTTATCATCAAAATAAAAATTGCGCCTAGGAGGGACATGTTGGCGGGCGAAATTGACCGTCTGTCAATTGGAAGAACGAGTCTGGTCTGGGGTTTTCTAAGTAACCCAATCTATTTGGAGTAACTCATTCTAAAGGATTTAATGGCTATATTAGCCAATCTAAGATCCTAAAAGAAAAACAAACAAAATAAAGAAATAACCAATTAATTGCTAAACGCTATATTATATATGTACATATGCTCTAATATAACTATTGTAGGTGTATTTAAGCAGAAAATATAAATCCCACTTATGCACATCATTTACAAATTGCAAGTTTTAATTGAAACTTACGAAATCAATGTGAAAATAATTTCTCCTAAGAAGCAGATAAAGAAACCACATTTAAATCTTTTATATTTTCTTTTATAAATCTAACTAATCTTGAATTGAATAAACTATGAAACACAGAGGTGCAGGTAGTCAAAAGTTGAACCAAACATTCTGGTTTCATTAACATGTAAATGAAATAATTGAGAAACACAAAGAGGCTAACCTCTTGTTAGTTTGTGAGATGTATCCAAGCATCTGTGTAAGTGAAGAACATCCAACCGTCACGCCTATGAGAAAAATATGCAATAGAATTTATGACTATTTTAAATAAATTCAAAACCTGTATTGACAGCTGAGTTTTAATGACAGAGGAGGAAACATAAATTAAACCCCGTGATCTTATAATTGCACATAATTACAACACGATAAATCTGAGTGTAACTTATTACATTTCATCATCCAACTAAAATTCAAAGATAAATCCTAACATTCGAATTGAAGATATGATCACAGTCTTTATATTTAGAGCAGCAAATTATAGATGATATTTATAATGTAAGTATCCTAGACATAATAGGTCATTGAGTCTAAAGCTACCAGACCTATTAATATACTAGAATAAACAAAACATGAATGAAAACATCATTTACAAAAGGCTAAAGCCAAAATGCCATATGGTGTTTCATTAAGTCTTGGAATCACTAGTCCATCTTCTGCACCTTGCCAAGATGACAGTCAATTACACAGAATAGAGTATTTGAAGAGCTTATGAAATCCAAACTTTCTATCTTATAAGATAGGCTCAGATCTCAAAAGATCAAAACATTACAAATATAGAGGGCTTCAAAATTTATGAAAGTTTTCTTCTATTTACAAAATAGACAAAAGAGATAGCTAATCAACTAAGTTGAGTATGCTCCATCCCCTGAGATCAGCCTCAGATATATTCTTTCCTGAAAAAATGAAATGAGAGCAAGTCAAATCTTTTATTAAATAACATGTTCTAAATTTTATATGAGAAAATGACTTGGCTACAGAATCTCTCGATTCTGTAGCCAGTCTTATTATTGGTAACAGAAAATCAAATCGATCCAGATTGATTAGAAAAATAACAAATAAAATATGAATGTAATAAAAATCAATCTTACCATTTGACAAATAACAAAAATCGACTCAAGATATCTCATAATTTATCACGGTTTTTACACTGTTATCATTTTTTATAATGATATTGCATGTCCTTTTGAGATGCTTCACTTGTCTTTGGGCATTGGCCTTGAGTTCACAAATTTCATTTGCCAGTGATTCATTGTGAGTCGTGAGAGATTTGATCCTTTCTTGGAGAAAGGGGATGTCTGTATAGTATTTCCCTATCCAATGTATGCAAACTTCATAATGCACAGTAGGGGTAACCTATCGAGGAAGCATGTGATTATGTGCCAAAACATCAATGCTATCCACTGTCGGATTTTTACCGAGCTTGATACCTGTAAACCCCTTGCTATGTTTTAGACACGGTGGGAGATTGTTGACAAAATCGAATGGTTGGTCTAGTTTGGAACAATTTGGATCTTCCTATGCTAGAAACCTTTCAATCTCAGAGTCAGAATCCTCATGGATCTTGATCGAATAAATTGAGCTCACATTAGCCTTGGATCTATTACACAAACTCCTTGAAATGAGTTGACCAGCCCTCTTATTATGAAAACCTAACATTGCTTGATCCTTTTTTATTGTTTGCAAGGTTTTTCACTACTGGATTTTACAGTAGTGTTAGAATAGATAAATGTCTCATGCAAAGGGGTTTCTATGAACTCAGAATGAATACCCTGTTGCTTACACAAAAATTTGATCGAGCAGTGTCCCTTTGCGAGGGTTTTTATCCAAAAATTTTGGCTTGCCACTTGATAAATCAAGAGGTTTTCCTATCATAGGTTTATCCACCACAAGGGTTTCTACTTTTTATAACAAAACCATTTTGATCTAGAAACCCGTCCCAATCATCACCCAGGGTTTTCAAACGATAAACCAACAATAATTTAATCAAACCATGGTGAAAGAGGCTAGCATCTAGATTATGCTTCTTGTATCTCTTTGACATTTTATACAAACTTCTTAGCAGGTAAAACGACATATTTAGATGGAAGCCAATAAAATGCATGAGAAATCGCACATGGTAAAGGAAGATCAAGCCATAACGGCCTTCACAGGTAATAAATTTTTTTAAAGCTGCTAACAGACCATGCCATCTAAAATTGAGTAGGGAGACTGGAATACCTTTGTCACAGCAGTCTATCTTTCTAGAGGTGACGAAAAGACTCCAGGGTACTTCATTCAATTTATAATTTTTAAACCACTTTTGACCAGTGAGAGGGAGCCATGTTGCTTCACTTATAAAATCTTTAGTGATATCCAACTAAATGTCACCCACCTTTTCTCTGTATCCATCAAATGTAAGAGTGAATTATTTGGCCACTTGCAATTTATACCCTTGGAACTTCTTAATAAACATATCCCAACCCTGGCTCTTCAGATCCTCACTCACATCATCATAAAGAAACAATGTTTGAGAGCCATACGGCTCTACTCGGATGACAGGGGCCATTACAGGTGTTACCCATGATTTTGGTCATCATGATGATGTATTGATGATGGTGTACTCAGGCTTCTCATAAGAACTTTCTCCTAAGAAAAGTTATGATCATCTCTTCCCAGAAAACTCATTCTTGAAGAGAGTTCCCAGGCTGCTAGTATCCCAGAGTGTGAGAATGACTCATTCTCGTAGGTTTCCTTAAGCTGGGGTGCGAACTTCTCGCACTGTGTAACATAGCTAGGGTGCGAACCTTCTCTAAAGCATGGAAAAAGATGAATTCTTGATGTTTCTAGAAGGGAATCTTCTAGAAGAATGGGTTTTCTAGAAGGGAATCTTCTAGAAGAATGGGTTGGCATTCGAGTGGTTATCCTTGTACTGGATTCCTTGATATTGTGGGATCATTCTTATCTAAGTAACCATCTCATTCTCTCCTATATATTGAGGAAATTCTCATGGAAAAGGTTAAGCAAGATTCATTGGAGAATTGGTGAAGGAATTGTGTGAAGGACTTAGCTTGAATAGGAGCTTTGAGACTGTAGCAAGTCTATCAAGAGGATTTGATCTTCTTCATACAAGGATTGAGCAAGTGTGTGTGTTGGAGCCAAGATCCATCGAAAAGAAGATTGTGACATCAAGGCAATCAAGTTGTAATCTTTACTTTCAATCAATATGATACAGTGGCATGTCCCTTTCCCATAAAGTTATTCTCACTTTATTGTGTAATTCC
>JASDQU010010035.1:265217-276630 GCA_032191745.1 Picea mariana | reverse complement strand
GTTCCTTCCTACTAGCCAATTCAATGGTCAAAACTTAGGGAAAGAGTCATGTCCTATCCTGTTTTGTTCTAGATCCAGGTGGATCTAGGGAGATCTGTTAGTGTCCGCACCTACCGATTAGTCCGATAAAAATAGGCTCGAACCAACTGTAGCAAGGGTGAATATAACCAACTATGGGTTTAGATGACAGTGGTAAGAGGGATAAATATGAGAGGACACCATAAAAAACCAAACCAACAGAGAACCTATGCGATCAAAGAAAACAGATGGATGTCTCGGTTATGGGGTTTAAACACTCCTAGTCATGAATGCTTTGAGTACATCCCACTACCCAAACTCTTAACTTGAAATGAAAGGCTTTTCAACTCATTATTACAGCTAACACGATGTACAGGATGCGATCCTAGTGCATTTAATTCCCACGACATGTAATGGGTATACTCTATTTGTAAAGGTTAGGATATGGATATGTTTTTTTGTTTACAAGCCAATCGAATTTTGGTACATTTACAAAAGGTCCCAAAAGATAAGCTTACAATCCAAGAGAAACTCGACATAAGTATTTCATCGATATATGATAAGCTCAAAGCAAAAGAAAAATCATGAAAAAGATGCAAGCATATTGACCCTTTCAAACTAGCCTTAGGCAGAATCAAAATACGAGATTAAGTTTTAATGCTTGATTCATGCTTACATTCATAAACCAAGCATGAAAACGCAAGATAAGAAATAAAACCAGGCATGAAAACACAAGATAAAAAATCAAACAAGAATAATCAAAGATCCTTTTTCTAACCAAATAATCACCCCCAAATGGTAGTATTTACGGGATGAGGTGTAGGCAGCTACAGGAAGTGTCGATTGTTGTCCAAAATAAGAAAAACATGTAGAGTTTCCAACAGTGATGACTAACTGGGAGAAACAATTATCTCTGCATTACCAACGAGTTTGTGTTAGGACTGATTAGAAATATCCAAAATCAAAGAGCAATCTGAAGAAAATAAAGCATATCAATCAAATTCCAACAATAATCATACATCCCAGCTTCAGATATCTTTTTGTCAAATGAAATATGGTGACAAATTTTAATTACGAGAGAAATGATATTTATACTAATGGCTCTGATACTGCTGACAGGGCCACTGCTGCCAGCAGGTGTCCATAGCCTCGACAGGGATGTCAATTATCCCACTCTGACGCCTCTACCCTATACAATAATTTTCAATTCAAAATGAAGGGTATTTATGATTAATATAACCACTTATACCTGATAATTTTCTTGAACCCAACATTTCTTCACTACCAGAGGGCTTGTTCAGTACCCCGACGAAGTTGTCTTGGCATAATATATGCATTTACCTGCTGCCAGTAGACCTGTTCAGTATCTCGACGGGTTTACAGACACTTCCCACAACTCTCTAGAAATTATTTATAATCTAACATAAATTTAATTATGTTCAGAAGAGTGGGGTGATGCTTGAAAATTTTAGTTTTTAGAACACTTGATATTTTCCAGCCTTTAATTTTTTGATTGATAACCTTCATTATCATGTGAAATCAGTTTTCTGACAAAACCAATTTTTCGAGGACAGGAAGGCATACTTGAGCTGATTTATTTTAAAAATAGGGACAACTTAAAGAGATTTAATGACGGTCATGTCTACTCATAATTATAAAGTGAAACCAAGAAGCCTACTTGGAACAGAAAGTTTCTTTAGCTAGTCTGTGTTTCAAAAATTTATAGTATTGATGCTCTGAAAAGACCTTGATTGTTGCTTCGTAATGAGACATTATGGTTTCCCTTCATGGACTAAAAGGTGACACAGACATAAGTTTAACCAAAAAGTTGTAAAAATAAACAAAAATCAGAAAACAAAATCAAAACAGAAAAAGTATGTACAAAGGTGGATCTAGAATTACTAAGAGAAGTACCTTTTGAAAGCTTGGCCATTCATCGGGAAGGTGTCTGGCTGTCCCTCTAAACTATGTAGATGGAAAGAGATGGGACCTAATTTTTCAGCGATTATGAAAGGCCCCAACCACGGGCTCTGGAATTTGGTGTGTTCCCCTTTTCCCTCGTGCGTTTTATTCCATTTGAGAACCAAGTCTCCTACCTCAAAGTTTTTTTTGTAAAGAAGAGTTTGAATCAAACCAGCCTTTCACAATCTACTGATGTTGATCTAGTTTCTTCTTTGCTTGTGTTCTTACTTCCTATAGTTTCAACACCACATTGATTCTACTTTCAAGAGGAGGGCATTCCTTTTCTTGAACTTTCTACAATAATCACAGAGAGGGAAGCAGAACATGTGGAGGGAGAATCGTTTCTCTTCCGTAGATAAGGAAGAAAGGAGAATTACCAACAAATGCTTTGGGAGTTACTATGTCGGCCCATAGTGCATTAAACAAAGCATTGTGCTAGTTCATGTGGTTTTCAGAGACTATCCTCTTAATGATCTTGATCAAATTTTTGTTTAGTGATTCTATTAGGCCATTTCCTTGGGGATAATAACTGGCAGAATATTTAAATTTAATCTCTTTTTCTAAGGTGAATACATTCATATCCAAGGATGATAAATAAGATGTATTATCAAAGACTAAACATTCAGGAATACCAGATCTAGTAATGATATTCGTGATAAGGAAAGATACTACTTGATTCATGTTTAACACTTTCAGCGGTGCAGCTTCGGTCCATCTGGTAAAATAATCCATTATCGTAATGATATATTTATGATGTTGTGAAGAAGTGGGTTTAATCATCCCTATGATGTCGAGACCCCACTACTGAAAAGGTGAATCTACGGTAACAGGCTGCAAAGGGAATGTTTCCTTTTTCACTTGTCCAACAACCTTTTCGCATATTATTCATTTCCGACATAATGTGTGGGCATCCTTAAATAACGTGGGCCAATAGTACCCATCTCTTAATACTTTGTGAGCAGTGGTGTCTCCACCAAAGTGCCCACCAGCTTCACCTGCATGTAGTTCAAATAACACTTTTTCTTATTCTTCTTTTTCCAAACAATGCATAAGGACACCATCGAAATTCTTTCGGAATAATACATCATTTATGAGTTGGAAAGATGCAGATTTTAACCTGAGTGGCCTTCTATTTTTAGGATCAAGATAAAGAGGAGCGGATCCATGCGTCAGATAAAATTTAATATCATCATACCAAGAATTAGTAGCAACTTGTGTATAGTAGATTTGATTATTATTACATTTTTTTACAGTTGAGATATTAATTTGACTTTCGATTTTTTCAATTGAAACAGCCACTAGTTTACATAGGCCTTGATCCCTTACAATTTGTGCAGGATTTATTTTGAGGTCGTATTCTTGTAACAATGTCATCCAATTTGCCCATTTTTCACCAAGTTCCTTTTGTACCAATAAGTTTCTTACAGCAAGGTAAGGAACAATGACTTTAGTTCTGGATTTCAACAGATACGACTGGAAGTATTTCACTGCTTTAAAAATAGCATACGCCTATTGATCTACAGCCGAGTAATTTAGTTCAACCCCTTTAAAGGCTGAGATCATGAAAGAAATAGGGATTTCATTACTTTCAACATTTTTTTGTGTCAACACAGCAGCGTAAGATCAGTCGGAGGCGAAAGTGTAGAGAGTGAAATATTGTGAGAAATCATGACTCATCAAGGAAGGGGCTTCCACTATGGCTCTTTTGATGGAAACAAAGGATTAATTTTCCTATGGTCCCCAACGATACTGAACATCCTTTTTAATTAAATTATGCAACGGTCTTACCATTTCTGAAAAGCTTGGGACAAATATTCTGACAAAATTAATCTGGCCTAAAAAGGATTGCATGGATTTTTTAGAAGAGTGGGGTGGGGGGTGGAGTTTGGCAATGGCTTGGGTCCTTTCAGGATCGATGATCATTCCATCACTAGACACTATGAACCTGATCATGTTTCCTTGTTCCACTGCAAAGACTGACTTCTTAGGGTTGAGATATATGCCATACTTGTGGCATCATTCTAGAACAGACCTGAGGTGAGACAAGTGATATTTCTTGTTCTTGGAGAAGATGGTAACGTCATCAAGATATACCACTATTGATTGATTTATGAGGCCATGAAAAGCAATGTCCATTTCTCTCTGGAAAGTGGCCCTGACATTTATGAGTCTGAAAGGCATCTTTCTGTAGGCATAGGTCCCCCATGGGGTACGAAAAGTGGTTTTTAACTAGTCTACTGGAGAAATGAGGACCTGATTGTATCTCGAAAAACCATCTAACAGTGACAATCTTTCGGAAAGAGATACCTGCTAAAGAATTTGTTCCATTGGAGGAAAAGGATAATTGTCTTTGTCAGATGCTCGATTCAAGTTACGAAAATCGACACAGAGTTGAATTTCGCCACTTTTATTCCTTACAGGAACTAGATTCGACACCCATTGTGTGTGTCTCACCGAGAAGATTATTTTTGCATTCAATAATTTATTTAGTTCTTTCTTGATAGTTGGTTCCAACTTAGGGTGCATCTTTCTCAGCTTCTGCTGAAAAGATTGAGTCTAGAGTTTCATGGGGAGGATATGTTGTATTATATTAGGGTCAAAAGTTTTTAAATCATCATATGTCCAGGAAAAAACATTTTTGAATTCCTTAAACAATTTTATAAACGAAGATTGTTCTTTCTTGGAGCATCCCATTCCCAAATTGATAATTTGTGGATTATCTTTAGTCTCTAGATTTATCGTTTCATGAGTCAACGAAGAACTATTCATTTTACAATTTATTGATCCTCTGAATTTATCATGCAAATCATAAAACTTCTCTAGTCTTACCACGGATTTAGGAATAGAGTTTACCAGATCAGATGTCGATTCGGGAGATCTAGGATCTGATATTACCGTGAAATTGTGGAGATTTTCATCATGAGTGCCTTCATCGATAATTTCACCTTGGAAAGTGTCCTCCATATGCAAAACGTTGATGATCTGTTGATCATCATCGAACACTCTCCAATTAGTGATGTTTTTCAGGATCGACGGTCTAAACAATAATTAAATTGAAAATGCATTCAGAGAGAGACCTTCTATGGAAAAAAGTTTAGAAGCAACGTTATCCAATAGGTCAGCCTCATAATTACTTAATCTAGGAATGGAATTGATGTTAAATGATGAAAATTTGTGCGTCAAATTCCATACCTCCATTTGGTAACTTTTCATATGTGGTGATAGACAATGTATGGAATTTATTACCTGCCTAACCACAATTTTTGAATCACCAAATACCATTAAGTTTCTTACGTCCATATATACAGTTTTCCTAAGTCCTTTCAAAAGTGTCTCATATCCAGCGGTGTTGTTAGTGCATTCGAACTCTAATTGAGAGGAAATGAAAGTTTTATTACCTGACGGGTCGATGAGTACAAATCCTGAACCAACTCCTTCTTTGGATTTGGATCCATCGAAGTAAAGTGACCATATCTAAGCTTCATTGGTAGTGTTAGGCACATTTGGCAAAGCTACTAACTGAGTAAAGGTCATGAGTTATGATTGTTTCTCTGGATCGGTGATGGGGGAAGTTTCGGCCATGAAGTTACCAAAGAAGGTGTTCATTCCCTGCATCTCAAATGAATTAGTGGATGCAGTAAAAGGTTTATTCGGATCATTCAGATCTATCACGGTATGCTTCAGATAGCATTCACGGTTAATTCTAATTTTATTTGGCTACCCGTTTTTTGGTAACCACAAATGAGACCAATCTGAGGCGAAATACCCATGTAGTTGTTTGGACCAGTCCCTGATCAATAACAAATCATAAACTTCAGGGATGTCAACAACAATGATATCAATAATTTGGTGAACCTTAGGGTTAGAAGATAACCTAACCAAAACATTCTTAAGTTCGTCGATTACCTTGACATTCATCCAATCGAGCTGAATGATTTGAAGACTAGAAGGATAAACTTTTGCGTTAATTTTTTGGCAAACAGATAATGGCATCACATTCGATGATGCGTCGGAATCCACCATGCAATTATGTACATTTCTATTGAAAATTTCAAAAGTCAGTAAGAAAGGTGGGACATTTTTTCGAGTATTAATAGTAGAATTCTATTGATATTTTATTGTTGTCCCTGAAACAATTTTATCTACATTTGATACAATTTTTTCTGTTGAATCCCTTTTATCAGGAAGTTCAGGTGTGGTTTTAGCAGGAATCTTTTTTGTTGTTTTAGAAATGATTTCTGCAGTTTTCTTGCTGCTAGAATCTATTGGGTATGTGTTATATTCTTTGCATATGTGTGTGTGGGCACGTCAGATGTGACAACTGCGTCTGACAATCCCTCGTACTAGTCAAAAGTTTTGGGTGGTTTTTGCTATTTTTAGCGGATTTTGCTATTTTTAGCGATTTTGTAAATTAATCCTGGATTAAGGGATTAGGGTTTTGGTATCTATGCAATACCTAAAAGAATTGTATATATTGTATGGTGAATGGTGAAATTCAATATAATGAATATAAGAAAGGTTTTCCCAGTTGAGGGTTTCTGGTATAAATCTTTGTGTACTATGTAAATGAGCCATTGATTAAATTCTTTTTTTCTTAAGAATCTATATGCATTACTTTACTTCACAGGTTTAAAACTTACATAATCATTGTTCTTGTTGTTTTCTGTGATATTTTGAAGCATTTTCTGCAGGATTAAAGGAAATTTCAAAAGCTCATAAACAGAAGTATTAGCTCTTAGTTTTTTCAAATCTTCCATCAAGTCAAATTCTAAAACTAGGGCTGCTAAATTATGTTTTCTTTTAGCTTGTTTCAATTTCTTTGAAAGCACATTGTTACTCATTTTGGAAGAGGGTTTGCTCTGTGCTTTGCATCTGGTGTTGTAAGGATGAACAGTTTCAAAGTTTGCCTGAAAGATACTATCAGAAAAATGTCTGAAGATATTGGGAGATGAATCCTCTTCTTCAGCTACTTCTTCCTCGACTACTTCTTCAGAACTTTCAGGAGGAGCAGAGTTATCATGTGCTTCAAGAATAGTTTGCAAAGCGTATTGTAAACATTCAAAATTAAGAACTTCAGGGGTAGGATTTGGCTGGTTTGGGGGAAAAGTTTTTCTAAAGGAGGTTTAAAACTTCCTTTGCTTGAGGATGCTTCTTTGGCCGATCTCTTCAAGTCTGTGACTTGATTTGATAGTTTTTTAAAAGCTTTCTGCAAGCTTTCCATGTCTAGAGTTTTTGTTTGGCTTTTGGGTTGGGGAGGCCTTGCAAGGATTTTGATTTTCTTTTTAGAGGATGAAGTTGTTTCAGCTTCATTATTGAGATTGTCTTTTAAACTTAATATGTCCTTTTCAATTTGGCTTTCCTCTTCGAAGGATTCCAATAATATAGACTTTTTAGACCTTTTAACCCAAATTGCTATATCATTATGCAAGGCTTTGGTGTAATATGCGACAATTAGACTTTCTACAGGCATTGAATCTGCGAGAATTTGATTATTTAACGTGAGGAATCTTTGGTTAAAATATTTTACTTTCTCCTTAGGGTTCATTTTTAGGCTGGAGAGTTCCATTATTAAGACTTTAGGGATTTTATCATCTTCAAACTTCTCTAATAAATAGGTTTTGAATTTTTCCCAAGAGACAATGGTATGGGGCTGCTGGGAGAAATACCATGTAGAGGAATTGCCCTCAAACGTATAAGGAAAGAGTCTACATACTATGTCTTCATGCTCTATAGTTCAAATTCTATTGGCCATCATGAATTTCTTTATGTGATCCTCGTTAGATTGCTTAGAATTCAGATCAAATTTAGGTAACCATTTCTCCGGGTGTTTTGGCAATGGGTGTTTGGGTCCAAGTACAGCCACAGAATCGTGATCGAGCCATGGTCTGGTGGGATTTTTTTTGTTTTCCATGGGTTTATGTGGTGTTGAAGGCTAAGATGGGTCAGATGAGGAACTTCCTTCATTAGAGGATTCTCCTCCTGAAGGGGATGGAGATGAATGAGGTGGATAAGGTGGAATACTAGATCCTCCAACTCCAAGAGCAAGGGTGTGGTCAGGATCTGTGGTATTATCTCCTAAAGGATCTAGACATAGACAAGTTCCTTCAAGCTATTATTGGATATCTGAAAAATCTAGTGGTTGGTTGAGAGGTCTACCAGGTTATCTGATACATACCAAAGAACTGTGTGTCCTTAAGAGTGAATGATGAACAATTTCTTGTATGTCAGCCCATTGAAGGTTTGGTGTTACTGGCTCAACAGGGATCTCAGGACTTTCTTTCTAGGTAGTTGTTGTTTCATAAGTAATGTTGTTTTCTGAGAGACTACATGTTACTACAGGGGAGCGAGTGTGTGGGGGTGTAGTTTTGCGACTTCCACGTGCCATAAATTGTATTCAGGGCCTCCTTCTAGTACCATTTGTTGGTGGGAAAAATTGAACGTCTATCAACTGGAAGAACGAGTCCAATCTGGGGTTGTCTAAGTAACCTAAGTCGTTTGAAGTAACTCGGTCTGACGGGTTTAATGGCTCTATTATCCATTCTAAAATCCTAAAATAAAAACAAACAAAAGAAAGAAATAACCAATTAATTGCTAAATGCTATATTATATATGTACATATGGTCTAATATAACTATTGTAGGTGTATTTAAGCAGAAAATATAAATCTCACTTATGCACATCATTTACAAATTGCAATTTTTAATCAAAACTTATGAAATCAATGTGAAAATAATTGCTCCTAAGAAGCAGATAAAAAATCAAATTTAAATCTTTATATTTTCTTTTATAAATCTAACTAATCTTGAATTGAATAAACTATGAAACGCAGAGGTGCAGGTAGTCAAAAGCTAAACCAAACATTCTGGTTTCATTAATATGTAAATGACATAATTGAGAAACACAAAGAGGCTAACCTCTTGTTAGTTTGTGAGATGTATTCAAGCGTCTGTGTGAAAGAAGAACATCCAACTGTCATGCCTATGAGAAAAATCTGCAATAAACTTTATGATTGTCTTAAATAAATTCAAAACCTATATTGACAACTGCGTTTTAATGACAGAGGAGGAAACATAAATTAAACAATGTGATCTTATAATTGCACATAATTACAGCACGATAAATCTGACTGTAACTTATTACATTTCATCATCCAACTAAAATTCAAAGATAAATCCTAACATTCAAATTGAAGATATGATCACAGTCCTTATATTTAGAGCAGCAAATTATAGATGATATGTATAATGTAAGTATTTCAAACCTAATAGGTCATTGATTCTAAAGCAACCAGACCTATTAATATACTAGAATCAACAAAACTTGAATGAAAACATCATTTACAGAAGGCTAAAGCCAAAATGCCATATGGTGTTTCATTAAGTCTTGGAATCACTAGTCCATCTTTTGCTCCTTGACAAGATGAAAGTCAATTACAAAGAATAGAGTATTTAAAGAGATTATGAAATCAAAAATTCCTATCTTCTAAGATAGGCTGAGATCTCAAAAGATCAAAACATTACAAATATAGAGGGATTAGAGCCACTCATGATCAAACTTATATCTTCAAAATTTATGAAAGTTTTTTTCTATTTACAAAATAGACAAAAGAGATAGCTAATCAACTAAGTTGAGCATGCTCCATTCCCTGAGATCGGCATCAGATATATTCTTTCCTTAAAAAATGAAATGAGAGCAAGTCAAATCTTTTATTAAATAACAATTTCTAAATTTTATATGAGAAAATGACTTGGCTACAAAATCTCTCAATTATGTAGCCAGTCTTATTATTGGTAACAAAAAATCAAATCGATCCAGATTGATTAGAAAAATAACAAATAAAATATGATTGTAATAAAAATCAATCTTACCATTTGACAAATAACAAAAATCGACTCAAGATATCTCAGAATTTATCACGGTTTTTACACTGTCAGCGTTTTTTATAATGATATTGCTTGTCTTTTTCAGACGCTTCGCTTGTCTTTGGGCATTGGCCTTGAGTTCACGGATTTCATTTGCCAATGATTCATTGTGAGTCATGAGATCTTTGATCCTTGCTTGGAGAAAGGGGATGTATGTATAGTACTACCCTATCCAATGCATGCAAACTTCACAATGCACAGTAGGGGTAACCTGTCGAGGAAGCATGTGATTGTGTGCCAAAACATCAATGCTATCCACTGTTCGATTTTGACTGAGCTTGATACCTATAAACCCCTTGCTATCTTTTAGACATGGTGGGAGATTATTGACAAAATCGAATGGTTGGTCTAGTTTGGAACAATTCGGATCTTCATGTTCTAGAAACCTTTCAATCTCAGAGTTGGAATCCTCAAAGATCTTGATCGAATCAATTGAGATCACATGAGGCTTGGATCTATTATGTGGACTCCTTGAAATTAGTCAACCAGCCCTCTTATTACGAAAACCTAACAATGCTTGATCCTTTTTTTACTGTTTGCGAGGTTTTTCACTGTTGGATTTTACAGTAGGTTTAGAGAAGATAAACGGTTCATGCACAGGGATTTCTATGAACTCAGAACCAATACCATGTTGCTTACACAAAATTTGATCAGGCAGTGTCCCTTCGCAAGGGATTTTACCAAAAATTCTGGCTTTCCACTTGAGAAATCAAGAGGTTTTCCTATCATAGGTTTATCCACCACAGGGTTTTCTATAGGATTTTTTCTAACAAAACCATTTCGAGCTAGAAACCCATCCCAATCATCACCAAGGATTTTAAAACGATAAACCAACAGTAATTTAATCAAACCATGGTGAAAGAGGATAGCATCTAGATTCTGCTTCTTGTATCTCTTCGACATTTTATACAAACTTCTTAGCAGGTAAAATGGCATATTTAGATGGAATCCAATAAAATGCATGAGAAATCACACATGGTAAAGGAATATTAGGCCATAACAGCCTTCACAAGTAATAAATTGTTTTAAAACTGCTAACAGACCATGCCATCTAACCTTGAGTAGGGAGAATGGAATACCTTTGTCACAGCAGTCTATCTTTCGGGAGGTGACGAAAAGAATCCAGGGTAATTCGTCCAATTTCGAATTTTTAAACCACTTTTGACCAGTGAGAGGGAGCCCTGTTGCTTCACTTAGAAAATCGTCGGTGATCTCCAACAAAATGTCACCCACCTTTTCTCTGTATCCATCAAATGTAAGGGAAAATTCTTTGGCCACTTGCAAGTTATACCCCTGGAACTTCTTAATAAACATATCCCAACCCTAGCTCTTTAGATCCTCACTTGCATCATCATAAAGAAACAATATTTGATATCCATTCGGCTCTACTCAGAGTACAGGGGCCATGTAACACCCTATTTCCCCTAGTCTGTAAAAATAATTATGTTGGCCAAGAACTGTGGCAAACTCAAAGATGTGAATGTGTGATTCTGAATGGACCTTAGTATACA
>JASDQU010010035.1:253670-265146 GCA_032191745.1 Picea mariana | reverse complement strand
ATATATATATATATATAGAGAGAGAGAGAGAGAGAGAGAGAGATGTTGCAGGACTGCTAGGAGGGGTATGTGCTGAAAAAGAGACCACAATGGCTAAAGAAAGGTTGTGGAAGGCACCTGGAATGGTGTCATTAACTTCCACCCAAACCAATACTGTATTTGGTCTTCACTGGCCTGGAAAACCAAGAGCGGCTTTCTGGCCCCAAAATAAATTACTCACCGGGTTGGTAGGTGAAGAGGCTCCTCATGGGTTAATGAGGGATTGGGGTGAACCGCCCATCCATGGAGGCCTTAGACCTGACCACCGCGGGGAAATTCATGCCACACGCAACATTTCCGGAAAAAAAAGGCAGGTAAAAGGTGTGGAAGGGGGTGCGAGGGGAGATCGCAAGAAAAAGGATTGGAAGAACTCTAGAACAAAATACAGAGGGAGTGATAGCAGAGAAGAAGGAGAATAACCTTCGTTCTCAATCGCTAAATAATAGAGACAGAGAGTCTCAAGCATCGTGGTCTAGCTTCGGGGTGGCTAGTGGTAAATCCATTCGGAGTCGCTGAGCCCACGATTAGGTGGAAACGAGCACCCCTCTCAGCAGTTGAATCAAACCCAGTGTTTTTCTGATAAGTGTTATATCTTGTATCTTGAATTTAAATATTCTGACATGTATGCCCATGGTTCGTGAAATTATGAATGATTTCAGTAGAAGACTATTTGTTTGGTGTTTTGATCAGAAATGGTGATTGCATGCGTATAATCGAACGATCGCATACAACTTATACATGTATATGTATTTAATGAATAAGTGCAGTTTTCAAGTCTTCTCTCGGGAAATGGTTCCCTTATTTACCTCGTGTAAGACTCGGGATAGATCCCTTTCCCTCCCACAGGGACATCCTTTCGGAATAGTTCCCTTACTCTATAGAGCTGGGGTAAGTGCCTAGAAAGGACCGTTGTCGCAGTAAAAACCTTGAGCTTACTCACTACCAGTCACAGAAGCTAATAAATCAGATATTTTAACAGGACCTTCCATTCGGGTCTTCAAACCTGGTGAAAGTTACCCAAAGGCCTGAAGAAGGAATTAACGGCGTAGTTTTTAAAATCATGCACGGGAGAGAATGGTAAATCTTAGACTTCGATATTTTGGAGTTTCGACACCCAGGGTATCTAGGTGCGAGTCCTCTTGTACTCGCAAGTCCCAAAATCCCTACCCGCGAAATCCTGAAATGACAGCGTGTGGATGAATTAAGGACATTTCGGTAGTTCAGTACCCAGGATACCCTTCCTCTTGATAAATGCACGAATGAGATCCTTTCAAAGGATCTAAGGTCTGTTACGGTCGTTAAATCAGATGATGGAACATAGGCTTTAATGCCTCAACCCCTTTTTTTTAACCTTCGTAAGTAGCGAAGAAATCAGAACTGTCAAGTCCAAGACCCATGGTAGTACCTAGACCTTCTAGCTGTAGAGTACACATGGCGGCCAGTAAGCGTTTCAACTTTTCGGCACCCGGGAGATCACAGGGTAAGAACCCTTGTTCTCACAACTCCTGAAATCCCAACTTGGGAAATCCTAAAATGAACTTAGCCTCATATATATATATATATATATATCATCGTTTCGGAACTTCAGCCCCCAGAAAACTCATATGCAAGACCTCTTGTCATCGCACATCGTGAAATCCTGAAGTATGAAACCCCAAAAAGGTCTAGCATGGGTAAGCCTTGCTGTTTTGGTGTTTCGGCAATCGGGAAACCCAAGGGTCAGTCTTCTTGTACTCGCAAGTCCTGAAATCTCGACTTGCGAAATCCCGAAATGGTATAGTGTATTTCGGAGTTCGGTGTTTTGGAGTTCCAGCTCTCAGGAAACCTAGGTGCGAGACCTCATGATTCTCACATGTTGCGAAATCCCGATGGAAAAAACCTCGAAACGATAGTAGCATGGATGAGATATGGTGGTTCGGTGTTTCGGCATCCGAGATACCTAAGGGTAAGATCCTCTTGTCATCACATATCATGAAATCCTGAAGTATGAAATATCGAAATGAGTATAGCGTGACTAGAATTTAATGTTCCAGTGTTTCGGCACCCACGATATCTGGAGGCAAGTCTCTTGTCCTCACAACTCCCAAAATCCTGACTTGCGACATCCCGAAATGATAGAGTGTGGACAGGTTATGATGTTTTGGAGTTTCGGCTTCCGGGAGACCCAGATGTGAAATCCTCCTGTCCTCGCATATCACAAAATCCCGATAGGAGAAGTCCTGAAATGGACTAGCACACATGGTTTTGGTGTTTCGGCGTTTCGACATCCAGGATCTCCAAAGGTCAGTTTTCCTCGTGTTCTCTAGACACAAAATTCCGATGGATGAAACCCCGAAATGAACAAGGGAATACATGCATTGTGATTTTTCTTAATCGCGAAATCTGGGAGCACCTCTTCAGTAAGACCTGTGGTCATAGTCATTGATCATATGAGTACAAATAAGGGATGGCAGGGTCTATATCAGGTCCCGTAGGGATTCGAGGAATTCTGTTCATCGGAGAAAATATGAAAAAGGCCAAAAAACTTTGATTTCCTTAGTGGGTGTGTTACAAAGTGGTATCAGAGCATGGTTACAACACTTGGCCTGCTTGGGCTCATGAATGGGTTGCGCAGAGACTCCATTCAGAGTACTGTTAAAAGGAGTAACTCCTTATCTTGACCCCCTTAGTTAAAAAGTCGAAGTTAAGAATGAAAACTCCTATTGTGTGTGTGCATGAGAAAAATATGAATTATGTATTGGTTATAAATGAATATGAACATTGACTAACAACCAGAGTTTTTCCTTTTGCACACAAGTGAAAGATCAACCGCAGGAAATTATCGACGTATAGCATGGTGACTCACCATGAAGTGGGGGAGGGCTCCCACAATAGAGATGAAGAGACTGATGAAAGGAGGGTAGTAGGGGACCCCTCCAGATCTAGCCGAGACTATGAGGAGCCTCATGGTCAAATTACAAAGCCGCAAGGATGACAATGAGAGGATGATGAAAGAACAAGAGAAGAAAACAGAAATTAACGCAATTTTACTGCAGAGCTTATCTGACCTACAAAGACAAATGCAGCATGAACCTGAGGTATAGAAATATGGTCATATCAGTGGCCACACTGAGAGGATCACCTCAAAAAAGGTCCATCCCAGAGGTAAAGGACAAGTGGCAGATGGTTCCTCTGCGAAGGAAGCTAGTGGTTTAGAGGGCTCTTCTAGCAGCAAAACTAGTTCTTATTCCCGAAGAAGACAGAAGAAGAAAAATCTTTCCAAGGGTCATAAATTCGAAGAATTCAGGAAGGCCAAACCACCCTCCTTTGACGGTGAAATAAAAAAGGGAGAGGAAGCAGAGGCCTGGCTACTTGGACTAACGAAGTATTTTAGAGTCCATGACTTCTCAGAAAATTTGAAGGCCCGAGTGGCCACCTTCAACTTGAACAGAAAGGCTTCCATTTGGTGGGAAGACCTTAAGAATGTGAAAGGGGTTCGCGAAGAGGACCTATCTTGGGAGCAATTCGAGAAATACTTCCGGAAGAAGTATTTGTCGAAAAAATATTTCGATGAGAAGACTAAAGAGTTTTATGAACTCAAACTGGGGCAACTCACTATAGAAGAATATGTCAACAAATTCCTCGATTTGTTGAGGTATGTACCTTATATAAAAGCAGAAAAGGAAAAGGTGCAACGCTTCATCAGTGGACTACCTAAGGACTATCGGAACATAATTGAATTTGATGAGCCAAAGACCCTAGAAGGCACTGTCCGAAAGGAAAACTATTGTCATGAATAGTTTGGACATCGAACAAAACCTCGAGAAGGATGGAAACAGAAGAATAGTTCTAGATTTCAGAAAAAGGGGATTAAATCTCCAGGATTTAAGAACTATAAGAAGAACTCAAGGACGATCTTTCCAGCCCAAAGCATACACCAGTAGAACTTTCCCTCCTTGAACGGAAATAAAACTTTTGGATCTATACCAGTGAAGGCTGATAACCCAAAGAGAGAACCTTTGAAATGTTGGGGTTGCGGAGAAGAACATCTACTGAGAGACTGTCCACACCAACAATGGAATAGTCAGAGAATTTATAACATCCAAGAAGCTACCACCGTCAATGATCTGGCCAGAAGTGTGCCGCAAATTTATGAAGCCTTGGATAATAACCAAGCTGACCACCAAGCTTCAATGGTGGAAATAGAAGGTATGATTTCCAACCATCTAGTGTCTATTTTGATTCACCCTAGTTCAAACTTGAGTTATATAGCCCCTAAGACTATTGATAAGTGTAAACTATAGCCACATAAACTTACCAAGCCATGGTTAGTACAGTTAGCCACTGGCACCAAAAGAAGGGTAGCAGAGGTCTTACCAACCTGCCAATTAATGTTGGGTGAATTCTCCTTTCAAGAAACCCTTAACATATTACCCCTGGGATTGTATGATCTGTTGATTGGTATGGACTGGCTAGCCGCCCATAAAGATAGATTGGACTGTTACCATAAAACCTTAGAATGTGTAAGTAAAGAAGGGAAAAGGATAACCCTTCAAGGGATCCAAAAACCTATCTCGGTGAGACAAATATCAGCTCTGTAAATGAGAAAGTATTGCCAAAAAGGATGCCCCCTATATGCAATACAGGTGTTGAAAACTATTGAAGATGACAAACCAAGCCTCGAAGACCACCCCACCCTGAGAAAATACAGAGATGTATTTCCGGAAGAGGTATCGGGTCTACCTCTGAGGAGAGACATTGAATTCTTGATAGAACTTGCACCGGGAGCGGTGCAAGTGTCTAGGACACCCTACAGGATGAGCACACCCGAGTTAGTTGAACTCAAATTACAACTAAAAGAAATGATGGACAGAGGCTATATCCGACCTAGCGTGTCTCCATGGGGAGCACCAGTCCTGTTTGTGAAAAAGAAAGATGGTACCCTCTGACTGTGCATAGATTATAGACAACTCAATAATATAACCATAAAGAACAAGTACCCCTTACCTAGGATTGATGACCTGTTTGATCAATTGGGAGGTGCCTCTATCTTCTCGAATATTGACTTGAGGTCTGGATACCATCAAGTCCGAATCAAGGGTGAAGACATTCCCAAAACTGCCTTCAGGACAAGATATGGTCACTATGAGTTTGTGGTAGTGCCATTTGGGTTAACCAATGCCCCTTCCACTTTTATGTGCCTGATGAACAATGTACTCAGCAAATTCCTAGACAAATTTGTACTAGTTTTTATTGATGATATATTAATTTACTCCAAGAATAGAGAGGAGTATGAGGAACACCTTAGGATTGTGCTTCAATTTCTAAGAGAACATCAGCTCTATGCCAAATTCAGTAAGTGTGATTTCTTCCAGAAGCAAATACATTACTTGGGCCATGTTCTATCCGAAGAAGGAGTAGCAGTAGACCCTGATAAAATCAGGTTTATCATGGAATGGCCTACCCCAATGGATGTTTCAGATATCAAATCCTTTATGGGATTAGCAGGTTACTATAGGACATTTATAAAAGGATTCTCCAAGATTGGGTGTCCAATCACTGCCCTCCAGAAGAAGGGGACAAAATTCACATGGACACAAAAATGTGAAGAAAGATTTCAAACCCTGAAACATCTACTGACCCACGCACTCATGCTGAAGATCGTCGATCCTGAAGCTGACTTCCTCATGTGCACAGATGCCTGTAAAGAAGGGCTCAGAGGAGTCCTTATGCAAGGAGGAATTGTGGTCTACTATGAATATCGAAAATTGAACGAGCACGAAGTCAACTATGTGACCCATGATCTAGAGCTGGCTGCCATAGTGCACGCCTTAAAAATGTGGAGGCGTTACCTCCTAGGAAGAAGATTTGTACTTGTGATATCTGTTTGACCAACCAAAGCTCAATTCCAGACAAGATAGGTGGATGGCCCTCCTCAATGAGTTTGATTTTGAAATCAAACATATTAAGCGAAAGGAAAATAGGGTGGTTGATGCCCTTAGCAAAAGCCTGAAAACAATTCACCTAGCCACGGTGAGCACCTATGAGACAGATGTCAAGGAAAGAGTCAGAAATGCACAAGAGACGGATAGATTCTCCCAAACCGTGACCTCATACCTGCAGCAAGAACCCACAAGGATAAATTATGGAGCATACCAGATGATGGAAGGAGGTCTACTCACTTACCGAAGCAGATTGTATATCCCAGATTGTGATGACTTGAAGAGGTTCATACTAGATGAACTACATAAAAGACCCTATATTGGTCATCCAGGATACCAGAAGATGATCACGGCCACCAGGAAACAATTCTATTGGCCTGGATTGAAGAAGGACATAGTTGAGTACCTAGCCAAATGCATAGAATGCCAATAAGTAAAAGCAGAACACCGACACCCAACGGGATTTTTACAACCTCTACCAATCCCAGAATGGAAATGGAAAACCATCTCCATGGATTTCATCACTGGATTACCAACCTCGACCAAACAGAATGATGCCATCATGGTAGTGGTGGATAAATTGAGCAAGTTCACTCATTTTATCCCCGTCAAGTTGACTTGCAAGGCAATAGACATCACCCAGGTATTTATGAAGGAGATATTCAAACTACATGGTATGTCGAAAGAGATCGTGTCTGACAGAGACATGAAATTTACTTCCAACTTTTGGAAATCACTGATGGCGGGTTTAGAGACCAAGTTGTTTTTTAGCACCACCTATCATCCCCAAACCGATGCACAGATGAAAAGAGTGAACCAAATACTAGAAGACATGCTAAGAATGCATGTAATGCATCAACCCAAGAAGTGGGAAGACTACCTGCCACTGGTGGAATTCGCCTACAATAATGGCTACCAAGAAGCCTTAATGTAGAGTACCCTCTTTTGCAGTTCAGAGCTTACTCGCACTCTGAAATGATTTGTACACTCTTTTGATACTAAACACAGGCCAATTAACCACATGCATTTAAACACAATTAAACACATTTAAATTCCAGAGTAAAAAAAACATATAATTTTACTGTTATGCTTAACAATCCATAGCATTTAACAATAATTTCATTTACACAGCGGAAAACATGATCCATAAACAGCACGGTCATACACCACATGATCAAGCATAATTCAAATACTTATCTGTTAACAGCTGTAGAAATCACCAACAAAGTGCAGGCCTTCCACGAACCTCCCAGCCTTAGACCACACTGTTCTTCAACTCAACAGTGGGTCACCCCTGAGATGGGACCGAGCTCCACCCCAAGGCAAGGAATCCTAGGCTAGGATGAGGTTACATGGAAGACATCACAGAAATATCTGGAAGGATTCTTCCCAGAGATGCCATCTTACGCCCACTACTACCAGACCCTCATTCCCCACATGCCTGTTCCACCCGGGAGTATACACCTTCACATGCACAGTCCATCGGTGCTAACCTCCCCTTCTGGGTCTTGGCAACAAGCCGGATCAGGAATTCTCAGAGCCCGTAGCTGGTGTTGGACACTCTCTGGAAGAAAACACTTCCCAGCAAACTCTTTCACCTGGAAAGAGTTGCTCGCAGGCCCGACAACCTGCCTCTTCAAACCACAATCACCTCCCTCACCTGGAGAGAGGTTACACACAGGCTAAGCATGAATTCACACTGGCCAGTAAGCCACGCGCAGTCCAGCACTGTGTGGCCACAACATCCAACTGGGAAAATAGACCCGGGCTTCCCAAACAGGCTCAGCAATCCCAAAATAGACTCACGGTTTTGGTTTCGGGATTTCACAAGGTGTACAGGGATTCCACTCACAAGCTTGACGGTTCAGAACAGAATGTATGGGCTATCTCAGAACGACACAGGATTCTGGTTCAAGGGGGGGTATGGTTCAGAAGATGCACGAGAATATGTTTTCAAAGGTTCGACCCATTCACGCTCAGACAGTCCGCTCAAATTTAGAAGGAACCTACGCAGCAGTTGACCGGAATGGGAGCGGAACCCCCAACACCGCTTTCTTCGGCAGTTTTAACTGCATGCACATGGGTTGACACTTGTCACCCATGAAGCTCGTTCCTTCACATTTGGAATTCACTCGTCCTTCCAAAGAACTTAGGGTAAAATAATATGCACATGGCTCTTTTTGGAAATAATATTAAAATATTATTCTAGGCCTAAGCCCCCTAGGCTTAGCCCCTAGGTTCAACACTCAGCCCCTT
This sequence comes from Picea mariana, assembly GCA_032191745.1. Classification (NCBI taxonomy): domain Eukaryota; kingdom Viridiplantae; phylum Streptophyta; class Pinopsida; order Pinales; family Pinaceae; genus Picea; species Picea mariana. Next base: position 256,930 of record JASDQU010010035.1, on the reverse strand, counting down.
TTTCCCACCTTCCAGTCCCTAATCCCTTGCCCACTCTGTGGACGCTCATTCCCCCATCACTCTTTCATCGTGGTCGGTCTACACCTGGCGGTGTTTATATTTTATTGAAGTGCTGGATACATATAGATACAAAATCCAGGCCCTTGACCTTCAGCCCTTAGGTTCTCTGGCCAAATCAAACACATAAGCCTACTGGCTTATACAAAACTTGGCTCACCAGCCTATTAAACATATTTACAATCTCTTTCAGTTCATAGTTTACATCGGGGTTCGGGCTTGGGGACACTACAATCCCCCTCCCCTTATTTTTTCATTGTCCTCAGTGCAACTTACACTGTCTCTGCAAGCCATTCAAAATATTCAAAAAGGTGCGGGTACTCTTCCCGCATAACATCTGCATTCTCCCATGTCACGTCCTTAGGACCGTACCAGGTCCACTGGACCTTTACAAGCTCTATAGCTCGATTCCGGAGCTATTTGTTTTTCTTGTCCAATATGCACACATGATGCACTTGCAGGACACCTTTTGGTTTCACCTGAATCACATTCCAATCGATAACATGATTAGCATCAGGTACATATTTCTTAAGCAGTGAAACATGAAATACATTATGTACAGTCATAGATGCAGGTAATGCAAGCATGTATGCAACTGGCCCAATCCTTTCTAGGATCTCAAATGGCCCACAAAATCTTGCTGCCAACTTGGCACAACTTCCCAATTTCAGGGAACTCCTGTTAGTTTTCACTTTCAGGAAAACATGGTCACCCACTTGAATTCTCTATAGGTTCTATTACTATCAGCGTAACTTTTCTGCCTATCCTGGGCAGCTTTCAGATTCTGTTTGATTTTTATCATCTGATCTTCCATTTCTTTGAGTAGTTCGAGTCCTACTACTACCCTATCAGCTGGATTATCCTAGCTCACTAGAGTGTTGCACTTTCTACCATACAGTGCTTTGAATGGGCTCATCTTCAGTGATGCATGATTCCCATTGTTGTAGGCGAATTCTACCAAATGCAGGTAATCTTCCCACCTTGATGGTTTATCCATCACATACATTCTCATCATGTCTTCAATTACTCTGTTCACTCTCTTTGTCTGTCCATCAGACTTGGGATGATATGCTGTGCTAAAGTTCAGATTCGTTCCGAATCCTTTGAACAGTCCCTTCCAGAAATTCGAAGTGAATTTCGGGTCTCTATCAGACACAATTGTCATAGGAATTCCATGCAAGTGTGCAACCTCTTTTAAAAAGATATCAGCAACATTTGCTGCTCTGTGGGTGGTTTTCAACGAAATAAAATGGGCAGCTTTAGTAAGCTTGTCCACCACCACCATGATTGAATCATGTTGCTTGCTTGTCCTGGGCAACCCTGTGATAAAATCCATTGTTACCACTTCCCATTTCCACTCAAGAATAGGTAAAGGTTGTAGCAACCCTGTTGGGTGTCCGTGCTCAGCCTTGACCTTCTGGCATTCCATACATCTGGCGATGTATTCAGCAATTTCTTTCTTCATACCTAGCCAAAAATAATGGCTTTTGATTGTTGCCACAGTCTTCTGATATCCAGGATGTCCAGCATAAGCCATGTTATGCATCTCCTTTAGAATTGCCAGCTTCAATTCTCGGTCATTGGGTACATATACTCTATTCTTATATAGAATTAGATCATCAGTTCCCAAAGCATAGACTTTCTCAGTCTGTGGTCTTTCATGCTGTTGTAGCTTTGCTACAAGATTTCTGTACTGCAAATCAGCACTTGCAGCCTCCATAATTCTGTCTTTCAACTCATTTTTGTACATGCTAATGGCTGTAGCATGTAATTCATGCACTTTTCTGTTGAGTGCATCAGCCACCTTATTGTCTTTCCCTTTGATATACCTGATATCAAAGTCATATTCACACAAAAATTCCATCCATCTAATTTGTCTGACATTTAAGGTCGGATGATCAAATAAATATTTTAGACTGTTGTGGTCTATTCTTAATTCGAATTTCTTGCCCATGAGGTAATGTCTCCATTTCCTCAATGCATGGATAACTTCTACCAGCTCTAAATCATGAGTGGCATAATTCTTTTCATTCTCTTTCAACTTCTGGGATTCATAGCAAACTACACATCCTTCTTGGCTAAGAACTCCTTCCAACCCTTCCTTGCACACATCCGTGCACACTACGTATTCTTTGTTTGGATCTGCACTCCTCAGGATTGGAGCACTCATTAGCAGCTCCTTCAATTGCTGGAAGCTGCTCTCACATTCTTCAGTCCATTGGAACTTCTTCCTCTTCCTTTGCAAGGAAGTGATAGCATGAGCTATCCTTGAAAATCCGGCTATGAACCTCCTATAATAGCCTGCCAGACCCATAAAGGATCTAACTTCTTCAGATATAATGTGTCCCAAGTAATGGATCTGCTTTTGGTAAAATGAGCACTTGCTCAGTTTTGCATACAGCTGGTGTTCTCTCAACACCTGCAACACCATTCTAAGATGTTGTTTGTGTTCTTCTGCTGTCTTGGAATACACCAAGACGTCGTCCAAGAAGACTATGACAAACTTGTCCAGATAATTTCTGAACACTCCATTCATTAAGCACATGAAGACAACAGGCGCGTTGGACAGTCCAAACGGCACCACTGTAAACTCATAATGACCATAACTTGTTCTGAAGGCGGTCTTGCTGATGTCTTCATCTTTTATCCTCACTTGATGATATCCAGATCTGAGGTCTATTTTCGAAAATATTTTCGCATCTTTCAACTGATCAAAAAGATCATCAATTCTTGGCAAAGGATATTTGTTCTTGACAGTGACTTTATTCAACTGTCGAAAGTCAATGCACAGCCTCAATGTTCCATCTTTCTTCTTCACAAATAGGACTGGGGCTCCCCACGGTGACACGCTGGGACGAATGTACCCTTTCTTTAGTAGCTCTTCGAGTTGCATTTGCAACTCTTTCATCTCTGGTGTGCTCATTCTATAAGGAGCCTTTGAAATTGGAGCTGCTCCAGGCATCAGATTTACAGAGAAATCGATGTCCCTCTTCGGAGGTAGTCTAGGCACCTCCTAAAACACGTCCTCAAACTCTTTGAGCACCTTGTGGTCTTCCAAATTCGAGACCACATCTTGGAATACTTCTTCCACTCGAACTGCAAATATTTGACAGCCTTTTCGGTAACATTTCTTCAGCTGCATGGCTGAGATTTCCCTCACAGCCACGGCTCTAGGAATTCCTTGGATGGTTACCTAATTCCCT
>JASDQU010010035.1:223317-253570 GCA_032191745.1 Picea mariana | reverse complement strand
TTAGGAGGGGGATGTGCTGAAAAAGAGACCACGATGGCTAAAGAAAGGTGGTGGAAGGCACCTGGAATGGTGGCGTTAACTTCCACTGAAACCAATACCGTATTCGTTCTTCACTGGCCCGGAGAACCAAGAGCGGCTCGTTGGCCCTGAAATAAATTACTTGCTGGGTTGGTAGGTGAAGAGGCTCCTCATCGGTTAATGAGAGATGGGGGTGAACTGCCCATCTGTGGAGGCCTCAGACCTGACCACTGTGGGGAAATTCGTGCCACATGCAACCTCGCCGGAAAGAAAAGGTAGGTAAAAGATGTGGAAGAGGGCGCGAGGGGAGATAGCAGGAAAAAGGATCGGAAGAACTCTGAAACAAAATACAGAGGGAGTGATAGCAAAGAAGAAGGAGAGTAACCTTCGTTCTCGATCACTGAAGAACAGAGACAGAGAGTCTCAAGCATCATGGTTTAGCTTGGGGGTGGCTAGTGGTAAATCCATTCGTAGTCACTGAGCCTACAGTTGGGTGGAAACGAGCACCCCTCTCAGCAGTTGCATCAAACCCGGTGTTTTTCTGATAAGTGATATATCTTGTATCTTGAATTTAAATATTCTGACATTTATGCCCATGGTTCATGAAATTATGAATGATTTCAATAGAAGACTGTTTGTTTCGTGTTTTGATCAGAAATGGTTATTTCATGTGTATAACGGAACGACTGCATACAACTTATACATGTATATATATTTAATGAATAAGTGTAGTTTTCAGGTCTGCTCTCGGGAAATGGTTCCCTTATTTACCTCATGTAAGACTCGGGATAGATCCCTTTCCCCCCCACAAGGACATCCTTTCTGGAAATTTCCCTTACTCTATAGAGTCAGGGTAAGTGCCTAGAAAGGACTATTGTCGCAGTAAAAACCTTGAGCTTACTCACTACCAGTCACAGAAGCTAATAACTTAGAGATTTTAAGAGGACCTTCCAGTCGGGTCTTCAAACCTGGTGAAAGTTACCCAAAGGCCTAAAGAAGGAATTAATGGCTTAGTTTTTAAAATCCTGCACGAGAGAGAATGGTAATTCTTAGACTTCGATATTTTAGAGTTTTGACACTCGGGGTATCTAGGTGCGAGTCTTCTTGTACTCGCGAGTCCCAAAATCTTGACCTGCGAAATCACGAAATGACAGTGAGGGGATGAATTAAGGACCTTTTGGTGGTTTGGTGTCATCTCACATCGCGAAATCTAGAAGTATGAAACCCCTAAAAGGTCTAGCGTGGGTAAGCCTTGGTGTTTCAGTGTTTCGGCAACTGGGAAACCCAAGGGTCAGTCTTCTCATATTTGCAAGTCCCGAAATCTCAACTTGAAAAATCCCGAAATGGTATAGTGTATTTCAGAGTTTGGTGTTTCAGAGTTTCAGCTACCAGGAAACCCAGGTGCAAGACCTCATGATTCTCACATGTCGCGAAATCGTGATGGAGGAAACCCCGAAATGATGGTAGCATAGATGAGATATGGTGGTTTGGTGTTTCGTCATCCGAGATACCTAAGGGTAAGAACGTCTTGTCATCGCATATCGTGAAATCCCGAAGTATGAAACCCCGAAATGAGTATAGCGTGACTAGAATTTAATGTTCCAGTGTTTTGGCACCCGGGATATCTGGAGGCAAGTCTCTTGTCCTCATGACTCTTGAAATCCCTACTTGTGACATCCTGAAATGATAGAGCATGGACAGGTTATGATGTTTCAGAGTTTCGGCTTCCAGGAGACCTAGATGCAAAATCCTCCTGTCCTCGCATATCGCAAAATCCTGATAGGCGAAGTCCCGAAATGGACTAGCACACATGGTTTTGGTGTTTTGGCGTTTCGGCATCCGAGATCTCCAAAGGTCAGTTTTCCTCATGTTCGCTAGACACGAAATTCTGATGGATGAAACCCCGAAATGAACAAGGGAATACATGCATCGCGATTTTTCTGAATCGCGAAAGCTGGGAGAACCTCTCCGGTAAGACCTGTGGTCATAGCTGTCAATCATTTGAGCATGGATAAGGGATGGCAGGGTCTGTATCAGGTCCCATAGGGATTCGGGGAATTCTTTTCATCGGAGAAAAGATGAAAAAGGCTGAAAAACTTTGATTTCCATAGTGGGTGTGTTACAGGCCATTACAGGCTCGAACAGATTGTAGCAAGGGTGACTCGATCCAACTGTGGGTTTAGATGACAGTGGTAAGAGGGATAAGTCTGAGAGGACACCATAAAAAACCAAACAAGTAGAGAACTTGTGCAATCAAAGAAAACATATGGAGGTCTCGGTTATGGGTTTTAAACACTCTTGGTCATGAATGCTTTGAGTACATCCCACTACCCAAACTCTCAACTCGAAATGAGAGTCTTGTCAACTCATTCTGCCAGCCAACACAACGTACAGGATACGATCCTAGTGCGTTTAATTCCCATGACATCTAATGGGTATACTCGATTTGCAAAGGTTAGGATATGGATATGTTTTTTTGTTTGCAAGCCAAATGAATTTTGGTACATTTACAAAAGGTCCCAAGTTGTAAGCTTACAATCCAAGAGCAACTCGACATAAGTATTTCATCGATATATGATAAGCCCAAAGCAAAAGAAAAATCATGAAAAATATGTAAGCATATTGACCCTTTCAAACCAGCCTTAGGCAGAATCAAAATACGAGATTAAGTTTTAATGCTTGATTCATTCTTACAGTCATGAACCAAGCATGAAAATGCAAGATAAGAAATAAAACAAGAATAATCAAAGATCCTTTTTCTAACCAAATAATCACCCCCAAATGGTAGTATTTATAGGATGAGGTGTAGGCAGCTACAGGAAGTGTCGTTTGTTGTCCAAAATAAGAAAAAAATGTAGAGATGCCAACAGGACATGCTCGATAGTGCCAAGTTATTTATCCTCTTCTGATTGAAACAAAGAATTAGCAAGAATTTTATACAAATCAAGATATTGATTTAACTCGTACATATATTCAAAAGAGGATCCGTCGCATGCATCATTAACGTCATACTGGTCTACATCATTTGTCCACTCATTATCATCATCTTTGAATACAAATGTATTGTAAATTTGTTTGACATAATTAGCATTGATTTCTTCATTTGTGTAATCAAAATTTCCATTGTATGCGTGTGAATAAGAAGCTTGAGATGAAAGGTGATTTTGGGTATGAGGTTTAAGAAGGGTGTGAGAGGTGGATTGGTCATTAAGCATCATGATATAATCATGATCCTCCTCATATCCACGCTCTCGACCACGAGAATTTGATTCATCATAATTAGGTCCTCAGAGAGAGTGTTCCCGAGATATATCCCTAGCATGATTTAAAGATTAAGACTCGAGAAGGCACATGTGATGGTGTAAGCTCTTAATGAAGGGGATTAAAGAAGACAACTCCTTGTGTGAGTCATAAATGCCAAAGGAGTAACTTGTTCTACAGTTTTTCTCTTCGAATTTGAGGCAAGTAGTTAGGGATAGCTCTAGGTTTTGAACATTCTTTTCTCCCAACTGCCATCAGTAAAGAGGAGGTATAAGTTTGTAGTAATGCAATAGGGAATCCAAGTTGGTAGGGAGAATAGAAGTAGCAATTAAATTGTACAACTTGATAAACTGAAGATTAAAAGTAAGAATGCTTTCATTATCCTTCATGCATAATTGATTAATCCTCTTAAGATGTTCGTAAGGACTATCTAAATGCCCAAAGGTAGAGGTAAACCAGTAAGAAATTTCAAACCAGGTAGAAATGAATCCATTGGGAAGGCTGACAAATAAGGAGGTGACATCGCCTTGAAGGGAATTAAAAAATAGCAGCATACAACTATCATTATTATTTAATCTAAGAAAGGCGCAAGCATTCGAAAATGCACAAACGTGTTCAATAACTGTAGCAATTCCATCTCCATGGAAGAGAGGCAAATGATTCTTGAATTTTTTAGGTAAAGGGTTAACCGGCTGAGAGAAATTCAAGGGAGTGGGCACAAACCAAGGGAAATTGTTTAGGTCTTCTTCGAAATCAAACAAGCCATACTTGCGAACGAATTTCCCATGGTTAGTAGCTGAAACCATAGGGTTACAACCACCAAACAAGCTTCCAATCGGTTGAGACATTGAGATCCAGGAAATTTGAAAGAATTAAAACAAAAACTAGGAACGAACCATGGAACGATTCTCCCAAACTAGGAACGAACCATGGAACGGTTCTCCCAAACTTTTTTGTTTTATTTTAGCAAAAAGTAAATTAAATCAAAGTTAACTAAAAGCTAGAAAAGTTAAAAAACTATGTTAGATTTAAAGTAATTTAATTAAAAGAAAAACTTATTACATAACACTAGTTTGAAGAAGATAGAGAAGTAACATTTTCTTGATGATATAAAATTTTTTATTTTTGTTTAGAAGTTAGAATGTAATTTAAAAAAATAATAATAAAATCAAAACAGTAAAGTAGACAAAAATAAAAGTTTATGCACATTAACAAACTAAAAACTTTATACACGTGATTATAAACAAAAATAAAATGTTTCTGTTTGTCTCTTTAAAAATTTATCTAATTTTTTTTTTATTCTGAAATCAAAGTATAAAATAAAGATGACGAAAACTAAGGACTTTAAAGAAAAATCAAAGAGATATCCAGAGTGACAAAGAGATGATTTCCATTAAAACGCTTCCCATACAAAATCATAAATCATCAAAATATTCAACTCTCCGCATAAAAAGAAAGACCAAACATGAAGAAGAAAAAGAAAGTTGAACAAAGAAAGAATGGAATTAGCGTCGAATCAAATCAATCACAAGGAGAGAACCTGCATAGTAAAACGGATTAGCATCGAATCAAATCAATCCTTATTATAGTAAACTAAACAAGTAAATCTTTACCTCGTGAAGGCTAGCAAAATCGTCCTAGCTTATCTCCTTTGTTGCTTCGCAATACCCCCTGCTGCCGACGATTTCGGCAATCTCTGCTAAAGATATAATAAAATAATGAAATGAAAAGCCCTCCCAACACTCACAGCATACTATTCTCTGAAAAATCTTCCTAAGTTCTCTCTCTGAATTTTATTTCTGAGATAATATCTCCTTAAAAAATTTCTATTTTCCTAAGAATTTCTTCTCCCAACTGGCTGTACGCTGCTTTCTTTTATCTCCTTTGGGAAACGGTGCCTTCTTTTATCTCCTTTGGGAAACGGTTCTTTCAGTTAAGTAGTTTTGTAACCAAATTTTAAACTTTCCATAACACATTACTTAAAAGAACTAATTTGTTTTATTAGTCCCGTGGCATTTGGTTGTGTTTTCTTCATGTATTATAATTATTTTCCATTTGATTTTGTATATAGCATATCGCAGATAACTTAATTGGTTTTCCCCATGTCTGAGAAATCGCTGCCAATTGTTCGTCTTCCATTCTTGCCACAGAAAGCAATATCTTGTCCAACTGTTTTACTTGAGCATCGTAGTCATAATCCTTTCCATACTGTATTCATAACGAAGGTATGGCAAGAGATATCTCTTTCTAAGTTGAGAGAATACAATGAACTGTCTTTCTTGCTCGAAACTAAGATTGTACCATTAATATGTTGTTTAGAAAAACGTCCATAAGATTCTTCCACAACTACCCCTCTTCTCTTCACCAACAAACATGATGTTCTCGGGTTCTAGTTTCATTATGAATTCAATCTAAATTGGACTGTATCTGATGCAGGGAAACCAACACCTCCATTGGAGCACTTACTGATCAACGATGTAACATTAAAATGACCTTAAGTAGTTGCAACATTTGAATCGAGAATACCCTTGACAGAGTTCAAATCAACATTGTACGCCATTGCAGAAGCTGGACTTGCAGCTCAAAATGTTTGAGAGGTTTTTAGAGGGTTTGGGATCTTCATTATGCAATGTGACCACCAATGTTTCTGAGGAGTTTCGTTCTGATTCCTTTATCTGTGGCCCAAACTCCAAATAAGCTCTTGAATTATCTAGAGCCTTTTCAGGTAGTGAATTATCTAGAGCATTCCTATATCATTTTTAGATGTTGATTTTTCACTTTTCTCAGCTTACTATGTAATTGATGGTTTATTAAAACCTAATACATATCGTTTAGACCAAGTCTGATCATTCGTTTTAGGATTGAACATTTTATCTCTCGTAGAAATTCATAGGGCTCGATGGTGTCACGGTCTGACACAGTGGCTGGAATTCATTCACACAATTGGTGTCATATTTCATATTTGTGTGAAATTAGCAGACATCTCAATTATCTTTGAAGGTTCCTCATTTATGAATAGCCCATTTGTACACGAATGCAGAGGCGTTGATGTTAAAGTTATGACTAACAGAAATGATTTTAACATCTTTCACAGAATTAGAAACAAAGGAAGAATCTACAATTTGATCATGTTTTAGACAATACAACCCATCAATTCCACTAGCCATATGTGTTGACAAAGCTTCAGGTGCAGAATCTTCATTTTCTCTGATATTTTCTGAATCGCATTTCTGCCCATCAAATTGATCAAAGTGCAGTTGTTGCACTCCTGGACCACACGTAGAACCATTGTTACTGTCATAGAAATCACTTGATGTATTCTGCAATTGTATAACACTTAAATATTTTTCATATATTTCTGCAGAATCTTCCATTTTATGGAGTTGCAAGCGAACTCCTCTTGTGCTTGTACCCTCAAATAAAAATCCTTGTTGATATCGGTCTTAAAATTCATGCGAATGTTCTTAAATCAAGTGGGGCGCCGAGTCAGCAACCAGTGGATGAACCAATTCTCAATTTTTTCCTTTCACTTCTTTGAAACCTCATCTCTGCAAGCTTACGCGAGATTATTTGTCACAATGGTCCTTTTACATAACCTCCTCTTCCTGCAGACGTCCTTACACTTATAGTTGTTTTCTTTATAGCAATTGCAACATCACGGGTGCTAATGTAACAATCTTCAATGCAGACATCAGCGCAGGAATCTGGATCGATTCCATCGGTATTAGGTGAGCCAGATGGTGTAATGTTCTGGATTCGTACATTGCTGCTATATTCCAAAATAGTGAATTTAAAAATGTTAAATTGTGATTTCAATTCCAATCTAGCTTCACAGCTCCAGAAGGTGAGGCTGAGTGAAATTAACTATATGGTTATGAAAAAAATCCCACCAAATGGCACCTTGACCATCAATAGTTCCATTACCCCTTTTAATAAAGTGGAGACTAACATCTTGATTAAAATAATAATAATAAGATGTCATGTGAAAAGAATGATATATTTTACTTTAGGGATAAAGTTAAGGTCATAACATGCAATGGCATGGAATTTTTTTTTATGAAAACAAAGCTTTAGTTGTATAAAGAGGCATGAGGGCCATCTTTGGTAAGTGGATGATGTAGCAATAAAGAAGTAAAATATTTGATAGATATATGATATAAAAGTAAAGTTTATCTATGTATATGACAACCAGGAGATTTGTAGGTGGGTTTAAAACATATGGTGTCTGTGTGGATAATATGAGAGTGTAAGCAATGAGAGGAATGGGAGAAGGGCACGTTTAGTAAAAGGTTAAGAGCTATGATAATTTCAACAGGAACCCTACGTCGGTAACGTGTAATGAACTTTTTTCTATTTGAATGATCATGTAACCTCCTTTGAATGTTTAGGGGTAACTCAGCGGGAGCATGCGATACTTTGTGCAAGAAAGAACAATGTGCCAATATTTAACAATAAAAATCAAAACTTTGCTTAAGTAGTGTGACTGGAGAGGGATCTTGGCAACGTTTTTTCGGCTAGTCTTGTTGACAAAAATCGTCGTCAACAACTAGTAATTCATTTCTGGGTCAGAGGACTGTTGAGCAATTACACCTAATAGGTACTAGTTTGGTGAGGGTCATCTCAAGCATTCTTGGTTTCCCTCACCATCTCTCTCATAGAATCCATGGTCTATATTGGAAAACTTCCCCCTTTCATTAGTTTTGCAACACATATCCAATTTTTATTAATAACAGAAAATTTATACATTGACCCTTTTATACAAAGGTTCATTAAATCAAACATTTACACATATTTAGTCTACTATAGTCTCTTGGACAGTTATAGTTATATTTACAAAATGGGGGAAACAAGGGTATTATAGGATAGGTGGAGAAGGATTTTTGTCTAGAGGTCATAAAACTCAAGGAGGAGAGAGAGAAGAAGTAGTGGTAGGTGGGTTTCAATCAACAGAAGCCACAAGAAAAAATTGGGTCGTACGGAGCTTGTCATATAGACTTTTAAACAAATACATGATTCACAGTGGGTTGAATCGTGTATATACATGGATTGAAAGAGGTCGAATAGTGTATGCCTCAGGAAATGTGTCAAAACAGGTTGTACAATAGCACGGGAGTTTCCAGTTTTTTCTGTAGTGTACAACTCTCTCAGTGGGCCATTTTCCCTGTTATGAGAGCCCTGATTTGACCTTAATAAAAGAATCATTGGAATGGTTTTCCTTTCAAGTTTTTTCTCGGGGTTTATACCCAAAAATATCAGTGTTATTATGTGCTTGATTTGGTTTCCTTGTTTATGTTTTCATTGCATGTTTAGTTGATTACTTGGTTGTGCTTTTAGTAGATAAAGTGATTTTATTTTGAGCTAATTGTAGAGTGTTGAGTAGAGTGGCGAAACATCAACATGGTATTAGTGCATGCCAAGGGTTGAATCTGCGCAAGAAAATTCAACATGCTTTGTTTTTGTTTCCATGGTTATTTGATATAAGCCTCTACTTCTTAGAAGAAGTAGAATCTTTGGCTTCCAATCAAAGTAATTGTATGGCATAAGAAATGCTAACAGTGAAATTGATTCCATTCTTTGTGGTTTCTTCAATTTTCTATACCTACAAATGATTGTTTGTGTGCCTTCTTCTTAGAACCTGTGAGCTCTGATACCATGTGAAATTGTAGTGAAACCTGCAAAAACAATCTAGCTAGCAACAATGAACACAAAACTTGCAAAGTTGAGAGACGAAGAGAAGAATTGGAGAGAAAGAATGAACGAACTGTTTTCCAAACAGTCCACACTCAACGAGTGAATAATTTACAATATATATAAGCTACATGCTCAAACTAATGTGTCGTAGTAGTCTTCTAGAGAGATGTGGATACACATTGATAGAAACCATAGTGAACTGCCACCTAGTCCTAGTTAACTGTCCATGCAATCATTAGTTAACTATTCTAGAAAATTGGAGTGGAGAGCATCTCATGCATGCACATGTCGTGCACCCTCCTAGCCTCATGTATGTCAAGTGCACCCTCTCTTCCCACTAAGAGAAATACAAATATAGAAAAACCTAGCCAAGTATGCGTTGACGTACGACCCTTGAACAATACGCTTTTTGAGGTATAAATGATTCACCTTCAATTGAACCATGTACATGCGCTATTGTCTCCACTATTAATCATGTACATGTATGGAAACCCGTATAGACACTTACGTATGGTGCTACGCTTTCCTCTAGATTTTATCCTTTGAAATCCACCTATGGTTGTCTCTACTCTCTCTTCTCCTTGACCTATATGATCTCTAGATGGAATTCTTTCTCCACCTATCCAAGATATTGAATCATTTTTCTTTGTGATCCAACGCTCTCTGAATCAACACTAGGATGAAATCTCTTCATCGAACCTGTGACATCTCCTCACTCTCATGTAAGAAAAAGTCCTTATTTTCTATCCTCGACCTTGGCATATCAACAAAATTATCGACCTTGATCTCTCACCAAAGTCTCTCACAAGTATCTCACTTTGATATCTCATCAAAAGTGTCTTCCTCTTTCACCCTAGCCTTTCTTTTATAATCATTAATTACAATCTATTTCTAATCTCCAAAGTGATCTATGGGTAATATTACTTATCACACTCACTTGAGATTTAGATTACGTGTTGCATGTTAAGCATATTCCTTAAATAAATCAATTCACTAAAAAACACGTTTGCTTTAATTAATTCATTTTAATTAAAATAAACTCACACTAGGCTTTCGATGACTTCCACATGCTAGACACAAGCCAATGTGAAAGTACCTATCTAATGCTACCACTAACATCAAAACTCCCTCTTAGAGAGGAAGTTACTTCTCCACCCTAGAGTTGGATCTATATTCGCTACCATGCTTGCTCACCAATCCACATGATTAGTTTCTCCATCTAACACATAAGTTATTCCTACCATCATGATATGGCCTGTCTTTGAAGACTCACTACCTCTGAACATGCTCCTAGAAGCATCTTGCTCCTGATCATCCTACATGTCCATATCGTACCATGAATCCTTCTATACAGACTTGGAAGGTTGATTCTTGCCACATGAACCTGATGGTTGACTCCCTCTAATCTTTGCAACCTTCAGCACTACCTACTTCTTATTTTTCTCTTTGTTGCTTTCCATTGCTTGCATAGGATGGCCCTTTAGCCTATACAATTTACTCTCTCTAACTCCAAAGACAACTAATTTGTCTGAGCTATATCCTTTGGTCTTGATCAGCACCTTTCCATACTGGAACGCTACGTCAAATACCTTCTTCTCAATCACTGAAACTGAAATCACACTCCTCTTGAGTTCTGGCACCCATAGCACATTCGTCACTCTTAATGTGCCTCCTGACTCCAACTGGAACGGAACTGCTCTAGACCCATTCATTGCATGGTTGGTCCTTGTTGGATGTTATGGGATGACCTGAGTTCTACCTTAGTTCTCCAAAAAAACCATAGAAACCATCGGCCCTTCTGGTAAACCTGAAGGAAACACTGTGCATAGAGTGCACAACGCAGTTTCACCCAAGATGACTTATGGGTGACTGAAGGACGCAGATGTTTGTAGTCATGGAAGGGATTGGTAATTTCCATTTTACTTCTTCTACTTTCACTTTAACATTTATCATATTATGTACCTCATTATACTATTCATCTAGATCTAACAGTTAGCTCATTCTACATTATTAGTACTACGCACTAGAAAATATTATTTTAACCATTCATCATTTATTCATAATTGTAGAAACAACAAAAAACATCATTCAAACACATTAAAACACATGATTTTACCATGGTTCACCCCCCCAGGCTACGTCCACAAAGATCTTCTGCTTATTTATTATTCTTCATCAAAATAGTGGTGTGTGCATTACATCATAGGTTATTAATGGTCCATGAGGCTTACCAGCATCGCACCAAGATCCACAATTTGTGACTTGACCCTCAGATACAATCCATACCTTTCATAACTGACACCATCTAAGCTCCATATCTCTTTGAACTAGTACTGTAACTTAAATTCAAAAAGACTCTCAAAAGATATAGTTATTCTACCTCAATTTATCATCAAAAACACAAGGTACCCTTAGATACCTCATACATCCTCTATTTATAAAAACGGTGGGAAAAAACCATTACATTATGACTCAAAACCATAATTCTAAGTGGACTCCATTTGTCCACTTTCTAACTCCTTGTGCATGGTTGGTCTTCGATCCAATCATTCCTTGCTTTGACTCTATGTTGATCTTCCTTAATTTCCTAGTGTGATGCTTTCTTTGTCCTTTGTCTTGCTACTTTCCTTTATTTCCTGGTGTGTACTACTTGCTTTGGTCCCTTCTACCTTGTTTACTATGCTAAACCTCAAAATTTCCTTCTCCAAAAAGCCCTCAACACTAACATGTGGCTTGTATTGAGCCACTCAGGTCGTATGTGCCTCCTGCATAGACTTCTCCAAGGCTTGGAATTTATTTGTGAGTGCATCAACTTGTTTCTTTGCCTACACACTCTTTTCTGTCAATTTTTCCACCACCTTCATTGTTATGTGCTCATCCAACACTCTTATACTCTCTGAATGTGCATGTTCCAGTTGTTAGCACTAGAAGTCATCTTTGGATTGTTGCAGAGGTAAGCCCGATACCCATCAATATTTTATGTCATAGGTTGGTTAAAAGAGGGTCAAATGGGCGCAATATCGGGATAATATCATCTTAACTCAGAGAAACTGGATCGATATGCACAAGAAGGTGAGGTCTTGGTTTAATTTCAATGAGTAGGTTGTAGTAAGGGTGAGTAGGAGGAATACTTTGGTGAGAAAATGTAGAGGTCTCCCATGGACATTGGGTCTTCTAGCAACCCAAAGAAGAAAAACTCAAAATCAAGATCTTCTTGAGTTCAAACCATAAAGAAACTGAAAGGAATTATAATGGCACTACAATTGAACATCCATCATAATGAGTCACAATAATTCAAGCGAAACAGTCAATCATGAAATCTTTCAGCATTAGAAGGAAACAAGAGAGAGTAAGAAAGCTAGTTGTCACTAAACAAGAAGTCGCAAACATAGATACATAGCCAGAAAATCAAAATCTTCATTAAGACTTTACAATTCGAGAGCTTTGCTCTACCATCGACCATAAAAAAATATCAAAACTGAGTATTTATACTCAAAACAACTTGCTCTCTTCAGAAGCACACTCTGGTCATTGCATTAAGGGCTTGACGTCTACATTTTCTTCTGTCAGGCTACACTTGTATTCTTCTGTCAGAGGCAAGATCAAATCAGTATGAACTTCACAAGAAAATCCATGATAGGGAACTTTCAGCAAACAGTATTCCCTCCACGACCAGATTTTCCATGCTTTCCATTTATGTGGTGAAACTAGGTTTCAACCACCTTCCCCACTTTCATTAACTACTTTCTTTGGGATCAGGGCGAGACCTGACACATGTGAATTTTCCAGGCGAACTCATGACTCCTTTGAGTGAATTATGGCACCTCAAGGCCATGTAGATCTTTATCGATGATTGACTCGGGTGCTTTTCTCCTTGGCGCAGCTCTTTTATTTTCCCCTCGTGACCTCAGGCCATGACCTCATGCTTATCTCAGGCGTGTCATGATTTCGTGTATCGCAAACTCATGTTGTGTTCTATACTCAAACCTCCAAGTCGTGAAATCGTGAAGCTTGGATCAGGTGACACACATCCCCTTTGATCGGATGGCCCAGATGACATCGGAATTTCAGTACATCATGCTTCACGAGTCTTCAAGACTCTTCCCTCTTACTTTCCCGACTCGCGAAATCACGGAAATTTGATCCAACGGTCCAGTTCTCTCCTTTGATCAACAGCTGTGATCTTTTCTCGATTTCGTATTTCGTGAGTTTTGATGACTCTTCTCCTTGACCGCTCCATCTCACAAAACCACGAAGAACTAATTGTGCACCACGTGTCCTTTGCAGCACCAATGACTAGGGTGGACTTCGCGATTTCAGACCTCTGACGCTATATTTCGTGCAATTGCAAGATCTTGATCACCTGATCGTCGTCAATCTGATCTTCCTGATGGATTTTCACCATTGAAAATTGACCTTTCTTTCTCGCTTGATTTACTCTTATATTAGACCACTTCAAATATTGTGCTTGGTGCTCACAACTGCAACTTGTGAACAATTACTTGGATCACTGGCTAAGGGCTCGGGAAAACAAAAGGATCAGCGATAGAGACAAAGAGAGAAGTGATAGACCTTAGGGAAAACATGAAGGCTAAAGGTCGATACTTCTCAGGAAAGTTGCTAAAGAAAACAGGTATCAAACGGGTGAAAACAAACAGTTGAAAGCTATGAGCCGAGAGGAAAACTTACGATCGGTTCTGCAAAAGGAGAGAAACAGACAAAAATTACAGACCTAGGTAGAAACCACAAACTCACACGACCTTGAAAAGTTTATGCACTAACATTTGGCTCCACAAGGGATGAAATTCTCCCTGCAAGATGCCAAGAACACGCAATTCCAGTGTCGTGCTTTGGGTTATGGAGTCTCCTATTAAAAAAAAAAAATGTAAAACAGAGACGGTATTTACATTGGTGGGAAGCTAATTGCATCTTTAAACAAAAAAGAATTTTAGGAAGTGCCCATTTACAGGGCCACCAAAAAATTCATCTCCCTCAAAATTCTACAACCTATAAGTGTTATTTGGGAACCTCTCGAAGATTTTTAAGGGGCCGATCCAAAGGGATTATAATTTACCATACTTTCCCTTGTCCTACTTAGGCACATCCCATTTGAGTACTAGATCTCCCAGCTGGAAATCCTCCTTACTCCTCTTCCTGTCAAATGCCTACTTGATCCTTTACTGATGTTCATATGCTTTGTTTGCTATCTTCTCTCTAGTCTATTGCATTTCTATCAACTGATGAATCCTCCTGGTCATGTCATCTGGCTCTTCCTGGCAGTCTTGGAAGAACTTCACCAAAGGCACGGCGATCTGAGAAGGAAAAATTTCTTGCTTCAATACCATATACACACTGGAAAGGAGAGATGCCTAAGGACTTCTTTGTTGTCACTCTATCAGCCCACAGAGAAAATTTGAGCTTTGAATCCCATGCTTTTTTGTTATCCTCTAGCAGTCTTTTGATGATCTTTACCAGGATTTTGTTAGAGGATTCTGCTAATCCATTGCCTTGGGGATAGTAGGGGGTAGAGTGGATCACTCCAATCCTGAACTGCTCACAAAACTTGATCAGTGGTTTAGCCTTAAAGGATGCAGCATTTTCAGTGACGATTCTGGTCGGGAAACCAAACCTTACTATAATATCCTCCATAAAATCAATTATCACCCTATGGGAAGCGTTCCTTGTGGGGATAGCCTCTGTCCACTTGGTGAAGTAATATGTTGCAGCCAAGATCCACCTATGCTGACTGCTTGAAGCAAAATGAATTCCCCCAATGAAGTCAAGACCCCACTGTTGGAAAGGTCCTGAAGCTGCTATAGGCTTAAGTGGCAGAGGCTTGAGTTGTTGCTTCTCAGAAAATTTTTGGCATTTGATGCAAGCTCCAATTTTCACACAGACATCAATGAATAGAGAAGGCCAGTAATACCCAGCCCTAATAATTTTGTAGGCTGTGGTTTTCTAGAAATGGTGTCCCCCACACAGGTTGTCATGAAAATCAAACATAATCCTTTGGGCCTCTTGTGGGTATAAACATCTCAGAAGCACTCCTAGAGGGTCCTTCCAAAACAAGACCTGGTCAATAAGGAAATATTTGATTTCTTTGAGTTTTAAATATCTTTCCTTACTCTTTCCCATACCGTTAGGGGGCCTTAGCTCTTGCAGGAAATATATAATATCTTTGTACTTGGTGCATTCTGCTAATGGAGGGTTGTCTCAAGGAATTTTATCAAACGCTTCAGCCAGCTGGTTTTCTAAGCAAGTGTTGATGAAGTTAACCCCCAAATCTTTACAATTAGATTCATCCAACAACTTGGCTAAACCTTGGCCTTTAACTAGCTTGGTAGGTTTTATTTCTAAATCAATTCAAGGATTTTGGCAATCTGCTTGCTCCTTCTCCCGTCTATGTCAAGTTGAATGAGAATGTCCTTCACAGAAGATGAAGGAACATACTCAATGATTTTTGAATGTAGAACATTGACTCTAAAATCTTTGAGATCTTTCACCAAGGCATAGGCCTGCTTCTTCATGATAGCATATCTGACCTATGTGTCTCTTAATGCTTTGCTGAAAATTGAAATAGGCTACTCCAACCCTTCAACATTTTTCTGTAGTAAAACAGTTGCCACTGTATCAAATGAGGCAAAGGAAAAGATCAAGAAATCATTGGAATAATCAGGACTGACTAGCATAGGTGCTTCAGTCAATGCCCCTTTAATTTGGTTGAAATATTCTCTAGACTGGGTTATCCATTTTACTTCATTCCCCTTCCTGAGCATGGTTGTGATATGCTTCACCAATTCAACAAAATTGGAAACAAACCTTCTCAGAAAATAATTTTTTCCCAGGAAGGACTGAATTTCCTTCTTGGATCTGGGAAATGACAAGACTTGAATAGCTTCCACCCTGCTAGGATCAATCCTGACTCCCTCAGCTGATACTATGTGTCCCAGTAATGATTTCTTGGGATTTAAGGAGAGACCAAACCTTTTGCATTTCAAGAAGACTTTCCTCATATGACAGCAATGTTCTTTATCAGATCTGGAAAAGACTATTATGTCATCTAGATAGAGGACCACAAATTTATGCCTTTCTTTAATGAAGGCGATGTCCATGGCTCATTGGAAGGTTTCTCCTTCGTTCATCAATCCAAAGGGCATTTTGGCATACATGAATGTGCCCCAAGGAGTGGTCAAAGTTGTATTTTCTCAGTCTTCAGACAGAACAGAGATCTGATTGTAGCCAGAAAATCCATCAATCATGGAAATCCTAGATGCACCAGTCACCCTCTGCAATATTTGTTCCATCTTTGGCAACGGGTAATTGTCCTTCTTCCAGCGTCTGTTCAAATTTCTGAAATCGACACAAAGTCTGATCTCTCCATTCTTTTTCCCCACCGGGACCAGGTTGACCACCCATTCACAATATCTCAAAGGGACAATGATTTGGGCATCCAACAACTTATTTACCTTCTTTTCCATAATAGGCAACATCATAGGATTTATTTGCCTTAATTTCTTCCTAAATGGTTTGGCCTCCTCTTTCAATGGGATCTTATGCTTGATGACGTTGGTGTCATATGTTCTGAGGTCTTCATAGGTCCAATCAAACACACCAACAAATTCTTTTAATAACTCAGCATACTCGGTCCTCTACTCCCTTGACAGGTTGCTTGATAGCTTGACAAATTTCGGATCCTTCCCTGTGCCAATATTTCACTCAACCACATCAGCATCATTATTTGAGACTTTACCTTTTACTGCCACATCGTTCCCATCGAACAACCTTTCTAAGGGAACTGTCCCTTTGGAATGTGGTTGCTAAGCAGCTGAATAATATGGTGATTAGCAATTTTATTTAGAAATACATCGGCGTGAGGGTCACATTTGGGATCATGATCCTGATCAATGTGTAATGCAGAGAACTCATCAATAGACTCAAGAAATTTTATGATCTCAAGATCTTCCCCGAACACCTTCCAATGCTTGATATTATCAGTTACATATGGCCTATATCTCATCTCAACATCATACTTGAGCTTAGGTGGTAGTGGGACCCTGAACTGGCTCGTTGAGACAGCCAAAGAATCAGCCATAGTATTTTCCTCTCTTGGAATAAATGAAATGTTGAAGACTAAAAAGAAATTGTCAATTAGGTCCCACACCTCATTCCTGTAAGTCCTTAGCCTAGGATGTTTGGCCTGATAAGCATTTATGATCTGCTAGAAAATCAAATCAGCATCACCAAACAATGATATCTCTTTGATCCCCATTTCCTTTGCAGCCCTCAAGCCTAAAACAAGAGCTTCATACTCTTCCACATTATTGGTAATTTCAAATTCTAATTTGTATGAAAGATATATGATTTCCTGAGCAGGGGAAACAAAAACTACTCTAGAACAAACACCTTCTCTGGAAGAGGCTCCATGAAAAAACATTTTCCACACAGAGGAAATTGGAGGAGAATCTTTACAGAGAGTAGTGGACTTTCTGATCTAGAGAGGAGGTTCAGGGGTATCGGTGAGCTGCAATAAGCTGGATCCCAAATCAGTGTCAAGGGAAAAGATGGGATGATTGGTGGGGTCCGCTTCATCACTAATAATGTAGGCCAAATGAGCTTCTTTGTACAGTCTCCTACGCTCCCCTCCGAACACTGAAATGGTGGCATATTTGAGTTCCATCTATAAGTTTCCCCCAAGTCTTTTATCCAAGACCTTGAAAAGATCATGCCAAACTTGGGGGGAACATCAGCCACCATGATATCCATGACTACGCTCTTCATGGGAAACTGAAACAAGGTCATGACCAAATCTTTGATGACCCTAAGACATTACACTCTCCTTGAATCAAAAGAATACAAATCATGATAAGCCTTTGTGATTTCCAACCCGAGTTCTTCCATGACAGTTTTGGGCATAATATTATGAGATTCCCCTGAATCCATCAAACAATTATGCAACACTTTATCATGTATGTTCAGTGATGTATAGAATGGAGGGGATGAATCATCTCTATATTATACGATGGGACCCAAGATGATTGTTGGCTTTTGATCTTGAATATTTATTGAGTCTGTGGAATGGCAAGATGGCTCAGACTACAACAGCTTAGAGAGGACTTTTTTGAAATCTTCATGCTTGAATAGCTCTGAAAGGGGCACAGCAATTCTGATCTTTTTCATTTCATGCTCAAAGTTTAAAGAAGAAAGCGCTTTCAAAACTTCTCTCACTTCTGGGATAGGGTCTTTGGGTATCAGTGAGGGGTTCTGAGCTTTCTCTTCTTTGTTGTTGTTTGCTACGTCTTTAGCAGGCTTCTCTTCTCTGGAAGGTTGATCAGGGGCATCTGACTTCCCTTCTTTCTTCTTAGACCTGAGATTGTATTTATTGGGATTACTATAGGCCTTCTCACCCTTAGTTAGCTCATTTATTTGACTGTTCATGAGGGATTCCTCGTATGCAGATTGAGTCAAATGGGGAAGTGTCTCCAAGACAATGGATTTCAGGATCAAGATATTCTTCCTCCCTCTCTTCATCAACAACTAGGTTATTCTGGAGAGGTGCTTGGATTTTCTGATCATCTCTCTCTCTGTTTCTGGGCTCTCTCAAGAGTATTTGAGGGGAATTGTTTGGTCTTCTGAAACTGGCTCTGTTATCAGCATTTTGAGGATTTCTATATGTTTGATTCCCCTCTACTTCCAATCTTTCCATCCTAGTTAAAAGTGATTTTAGCAACTTGGTTACTTCATCCACTTGAGGGGGGAAAGCAGAGGAAATGGAGGTGGAGGCTTCATATCTTCTCCTATGTATTTCCTTATCAGCCTTATTCCTGAGTCGGTTTACTACCAATATGTTAGACTCTACTTCCAGGGCTGCATCTTGCATATGATCCAAGGAAGTATCTCTTCTCTCTCTCAACAAGAGCCAGAAATCAGGGTCAAAAGAACTAGAATAGGTAATCTTGGTAGAGGCTTCTGTTGAATAAGATCTCAGCATGGATCTTATTGTACATTTTGTTGAACCTTTTGGAGAAGTCAAAGGCAGATTCTCCCTCCTCTTTCTTCAGAACCCCAAACTCTATAATATAATACATAAATTATTTTTTATCCCCCCATTGTCTCAAGAAAACATCATCCAAAGCTTTAATCCCAACAATCGATCCAGGGTTCAATCCCCTAAACCATTTCCTAACCTCACCATCAAGTCTCTGGACAAACACTCTCATCTAGACATCTTCATTTTCAATATTCAGATTGTCTGCATAACTGTAGAAGGCAACAAAGTTCTCTTCAACAATTATGTCTTCTTCTCTCGTAAACTTAGGCATATACTTTAGGTAATCTCCAGCAAGGAGAGCATTCATTGGCTAAGGTAGGACTAAATGGGAATATCTTGCAGCCACTATGGCATCCATTCTATTCCTAAGAGGCTTAGCACCTACCATAGGGATGGTAGGTGGAGGAGAACTAGGAGGGGAAGGGGTTCAAACAGGGGAGAATGGAACTGAAATTCCGAGAGGAAAGGGAAACATCAGAGGATTTGGAGAAAAGGCTACAGGGATTGAAGGAAAAGAGGATTCCCTTTCCTCAAAATCAGTAAATCTAACAGGAGGAGGAGTAATAAAACCTGGAGTGGGAAAATATTTCTAGGTCTGGATTCTAGAACAAGGTACAACTTCAGGGGAGAGAGGAGTGACAAGGATTTCTCCCTCCAAATCCAGACTAGGAGGGGAAAACTCAACAAGAACACTCCCAAACTTTAAACTTCGGAAAACTCCAACAGGCGGTATAATAGGAGAATGAGAAACATCTATCGGAGTTTCTAAAGGAGGACAGTGAAAATTATCAGAAATACCTGGTTTAGCAGCAGAAGTACCTTCTCGAGGGGCCTTTATCTTTCTGACAATTTTCTCTGGGTCAACTTCAGGTGTTGCTAAAGGAAACTATGGGGTAGACCTCATGTGTCTTCCTTTAGAAGCCACAACTGATATAGTGGAGTCGTCAGTGGATTCACATCAACGGAGTCACCACAATGGAATTTCCAGGTGCACAATTGCAATCTTTCATGTACTAATTTATGATGCACCTTTAGAACTAGTAAGCTTTGTCGTTCAATCCCAGGGAAAATATTCAATTTCATCTACGACAACAGTGCCAGAAATTTTAGCACCAGAAGTCACCTTTGGATTGCTGCAGAGGTAAGCCCGATACCCATCAATATTTTATGTCACAGGTTGGTTAAAATAGGTCAAATGGGCACAATCTCGGGATAATATAGTCCTAAATCGGAGAAACCAGACTAATATGCACAAACAGGTGAGGTCTTGGTTTAATTTCAATCAATAGGTTGTAGTAAGGGTGATTAGGAGGGGCCCCCGGGGGGGCAGCTCAATTGGCAAGTGCCGTGAAAATGAAGTTCCATGAGGTTTCGAGTTCAATTCCCNCCTGGAGGTTATAGTGGTAGCGGTTGGATAACACGGCCACGTGTAACGCGAGCACGTGCCCAACTAGTTGTTGATTCCTCCAGACACAAAAAAAAAAAAAGGGTGATTAGGAGGAAGACTTTGATGAGAAAATGTAGAGGTTTGTCGTGGACATCGAGTCTTCCAGCAGTCCAAAGAAGAAAAACTCAAACTCAAGATCTTCTTGAGTTCAAATCATAAAGAAACTAAAAGGAATTATAATAGCACTACAATTGAACATCCATCATAATACAATCACAATAATTCCAGCAAATCAGTAAATCATGAACTCTTTCAGCATCAGAAGAAAACAAGAGGCAACAAGAAAGCTTATTGTCATTAAACAAGATGTCTCAAACATAGATACATAGCCAAAAAACTAGAAGCTTCATTAATACTTTACAATTCAGGTGCTTTTCTCTACCATTGACCATAACAAAATATCAAAACTAAGTATTTATACTCAAAACAACTTTCTCTCTTCAGAAGCACACTCTGGTCATTGCATTCAAGGTTTGATGTCTGCATTTTATTCTATCAGGATGCACTTGTATTCTTCTGACAGACACAAGATCAGATCGATATGGGCTTCACAAGAAAATCCATGATAGGGAATTTTCAGCTGATAGTCTGCCTTCCATGACCAGCTTTTCCATGCTTTCCATTTATGTGGTGAAAAAAGGTTTCAACCACCTTCCTCATTTTCATTAACTACTTTCTTCAGGATCAGGGCGAGACCTGACACTCGTGAATTTTCCAGGTGAACTCATGACTCCTTTGTGTCAATTATGGCACCTCGAGGCGATGAAAATATTTCTCAGTGACCAAATCGGGTGCTTTACTCCTTGGCGCAACTCTTTTCCTTGCCCTGCGTGACCTCAAACCATGACCTCATTCTTATCCCAGGCGTGTCATGATCTCTTGTATCGTGAACTCATGTTGTGTTCTATACTCAAACCTCTGAGTCACGAAATCGCAAAGCTCAGATCGGGTGACACGTGCCCCCTCTAATCGGACGGTCTAGATGACATCATCATTTTGGGACATCATGCTTCGTGAGTCTTCAAGACTCTTCCCTCTTACTTTCTCGACTCGCAAAATCGCGAAAAGATGATCCAACGGTCCAGTTCTCTCCTTTGATCAATGGCTGCAATCTTTTTGCGATTTTGTATTTCTCGAGTTCTGATGACTCTACTCCTTGACTGCTCCATCTCGGGAAACCACGAAGCACTGATTGCACACCACATTCCATTTCAAGCACCAACAGCTAGGATGGACCTCGCGATTTCAGACCTCTGACGCTATATTTCATGAAACTGCAAGATCCCGATCACCCAATCATCGTCGATCTGATCTTCCTGGTGGATTTTCGTCATTGAAAACTAACCTTTCTTGCTCGCTTGATTTACACTTATATTATACCACTTCAAATAATGTTCTTGGTGCTCACGACTGCGGCCTATGAACAATTGCTTGGATGATTGGCTAAGGGCTTGGGAAAACAAAAGGACCAACGACAGAGGCAAAGAGAGAAGTGATATACCTTAGGGAGAACATGAAGGCTAAGGGCCGATACTTCTCAGAAAATATGCTAAATAAAACAGGTATATCAAAGAGGTGAAGACAATAAAATGAAAGCTACGAGCCAAGATGAAAACTTACAATCAAGTCTGCAAAAGGAGAGAAACAGACAAAAATTACACACCTAGGTAGAAACCACAGACTCACAAGATCTTGACAAGTTTATGCGCTAACACCAGTATTCCTCTCTTTTCTTCCGGCTCTGCTATCATCTTCTCGTCTTGCTATTGAAGTGGCTCCAACTGAGCCTATCTTGTATGTCGTTCTTCTTGGATTGTCTTCAAATCTGCTTGGAGGTTTTTCATCTCTTGCACACTTTTTAGCCTTTCTAAGATGTTCATTATCTTTTATATTTTTTTTAAATCATGAAATGCAATGTTTATCTTTTCTTCCCTCTGATCCAACTACTGGATCCATTCTTCTTGTGTCAGGATTGTCCATATCTACACGGTTCTTTCGTAGATATATTCTACTTCTTTGACTTCCAGGGAAATACTATATGTGTGTTATGTTTCCTGCTACTCCCTTTATGATCTAACCTCTAGAGGGGTGGTGGGTGCCAATTTCCCAAACAATTATACTATATTATGTTTATACCCCTCCATCGTCTATGTTATCCTCTTGATGTTTTTTTCCGTGTTGAGTTCTCCTACTAGTGCATTGTCTGGGATCATTTGAAAGACTTCCTCAAGTCTCTGCTCCAGTTTTTATGTGCATTGTTTTTCCTCCTCCCATTTTATTTGCACCTCTTTGAGAATTGCCTCTAGAAATTCCTTCTCTTCCTTGGCTATCTCCAATTTGGTTACGTCTTTCCTGGCTCTGGCTTCTTGCGCCACACTAATCTGTAACTTATATAGCTCTTTTGTTTGGATCTTAGCCAATACCAATTCCATCTGTTCTACATCATTGACTTGTTTCTGTGCCATATTTTTTTCCACTTGCAGCATATCTTTAGTAGTGCTAAAACATTCACTTGCCAATTCTGTTATATGTACTATCTCCTCCTCAATTTGTGTTGGCATGTCATGTTCTTGCATGGTCTTTTGTTGTTGTGTTCCCCTTTGTGTTGTGCCTGGGTAAATTGTATTTTCTCCAAGACCTGCTTGACCTCTATCAACTCTTGCATTATCTTCTCTCTTTGTTTTTCTGCATCTTTATATTCTTTTGTGGTGCGGTCATGTACTTTTTGTTAGTTTTAAACCTGTGAAGTAAAGTAATGCATATAGATTCTTAAGAAAAACATAATTTAATCAATGGCTCATTCACATAGTACACAGAGATTTATACCGGAAACCCTCAATTGAGAAAACCTTTCTTATATTCATTATATCAAATTTCACCATTCACTATACAATATATACAATGTTTTTAGGTATTCCGTAGATACCAAAACCCTTATCCCTAAAAACAAAATTATTTTTAGTAAACCGCTAGAAATAGCAAAAACCGCCCAAAAAGAAAAACATTTGGGGCTCTACCCCAAATGCTGCCCGTAACCCAGGGGGGCATACTTTCCCTCCCCCCCCAAGACCCCCATAGGAAAGTTCCCAGCGTACATGACACAAATAGGTCACTAGTACGAGGGATCGTTAGACGCAGTTGTCATATCTGACGCGCCCACACACACACACATGCAAAGAATATAACACATAACCAAAATTCTCCCACTTGTTGTTTTCTTTGCATCCAGGGGTCCAGGGGATTATATAGTCAACAATCCAAGGCAGCAATGCCCATTGTTACTCTACACCAGGAGAAATTTTCTATGCTCACGGACTTTGTCAATGAATCTACAACATTCTTCAAAGTGTCAACCTTTTCCAGCAACACCTTCTTTTCCTCAACCATGTCTCTCACAAAGTGATACTATATATCAATATGCTTTGTCTTCGAATGGTAAGTTGGGTTCTTTAATAGGAAGATTGCACTCTGACTGTCACAATCTAATCTCACTTCTTGTTGTACCAACCCAATACCTGAACACAATATTTGTAACCATACTTCTTCCTTGCTTGCATGAGTGGCTGCCATGTATTCATCTTTGTAGTTGAAAGTGCCACTATATCCTGTCTTTTTCTCATCCAACTGATTGCTCCTCCAAATAGGTTAAACACATACCCACTTGTAGATNGTAGCACAATCCATAACTGGTAGTGCCACGAAGATACCTGAAGACCCTCTTTATTGTTGTCCAATGCTCCTTCCCTGGTTTTGACATATGCCTTCTCAAAACTCCCACTGCATGTACAATGTTCAGTCTAGTACAGACCATTGCATACATCAAATTGCCAACTGCACTGGCATACGGAACATGGGACATGTCCTCTTCTTCTTCCTATGTCTTGGGACACTGATCTTCAGATAACTTTACACCTATAGGAATAGGAACCTTAACTGGTTTACTTCCATGCATATTAAACCTCTGCAATATCGTCTCAACATATTTTCTCTGATTCAACCTGTTAGCACTGAAAGTCACACTTTGACTGCTAAAGTGTAAGCTCAGCACTCATCAGAATGTAAAAGATAACTTTGGTATTGAATAGGTGGATCGGCAAGATGGATAAAGAAAGAGAGAGGGTAACAAATTGTAGATCAGTAGACTACACCAATGGGAAATGGAGTTACAAACATCCCACTCATCTAAGGCACAAAAGATGCTTAACAGAAAACAAGATTATATGCTGATAGGTGGAAGAAATGAAGAAGGAAAACATAAGATAGAATGTTCAGTAAATAGAGATCCTCTTAATTCAATGAATCAACAAATACTTGAATATAAACAATGATTAATAGGAAAAATACAGCAGATTCTTTGCTGCTTAGGGATCCATAAATCATTGATAGCCTTTGATCCTCAAATCTGCAATATATTCAAATAAGAAGAATTATAAAAGAAGAGTTGCAATCTAAAATCACAGCTCTCATGAGTCTCCAATAGCAGTAATGCTTACAATCCTAAAATTCCCACATGCTTACAAATGAACACACACAGAAAATTCCTTATTCCTACTCTCTCTAGCCTCTCTTGGCTCATCCCTCCCCTTCAAGAGATCTCTCCTTATTTAAATAAACAATAGAATCCAAATGAACTAAGGATATCGAATCACATATCCTCCATTGGATTCTAAGCCTTGGAGATAGGTGGAAACAGTCAAAGAGACAAAAATCCAACAAACTGTTGATTTTCAAGAATTTGTTGGAAGTCATTAATAAATTGTTTCCACCTTAGGCATGAGGCCTTTGCTGGAGCTAAATCTTAGGTGCAGGTGTTCCTTGATATCTAATTGATCCTTGAGAAGTCATTTAAACTCTCCTTGACATGTGGCAACCTCCCAACAAGGCGAATATCAAAACCGTGACCACTACAGGAAATTAGTACGCAGCACCACTATGCAGAGTACATAGCGCCTACTTCTATATCCAATATCTCTCAAACCAAAACACATTTTGAAAAACTGAGAGAGGTTTTTGTTATTTGGAATGTTATGAACAAAACCCTCCTCCATTTTTCAAAAATACATTCTCAGCTACTCATAACCCAAGTTTTAAATTAGTAACTCAAAAATGACAGAATAACTCTGCACAATTTAGCCTCTGCCAGAATATTACGCATCGCCTGTAGGTAGCGCCCAACTGTGTTTCTACATGCAATTTGGTAGCATAAATATATGGGTTCTTTTATGATTGAACTTAGATATTGGGAATAACTAAATATAATTTCAATTTTCCCCAAAACAAATAAAAATCCCATAACAATTGTATTCATTTGCCAAAATAAATAATGAAATGTAGATTCTGTTCTCTGTGAAATATTACGCAGTGACATTAGGTAGCACCACTTACGTTGCGTCTGTGTACAAGTGTGGGTAGCATAACGAAAAACACAGTGCCTTCAATCTTGAATGTGTGAAGAGAAATTTGTAGTCTTTCATGATGACAAAACCATTTCAATTAAGTGTCTTGACTGTACAATGGGTAGTGCCCTTTACCACAAGGGAAACTAGCACTTTGAAAAAACTCAAAACCTAGCTAGTTAAATGCTTAGCAGCCCTGAAATTCAGCCTCACACTCTTTCTTGTAGAAAGAGGATCTTCCTTTGGCACAGTATACTTTTTCTTATCAGAAATGGTAGGCTTCTTCTTAGGTGTTATGCTCTTCTTGACTGCAGGTGTCTCTTGACACTTGGCACCTTAACCAATCTTGTGCTAACATAGGCTCCATGGGGGATAGAGTCCTCCCCGTGAGGCTCTAAGAACTCTTGTAGTTTCAGTTCCTTATCCTTTGGGCTTGTGGAGTCATGCTCTTCAACCTTTAACCTCTGCAATCTACTTTGATCTGTGACCTTCAGCTAAAACTAAATGAAAATGAAAACTAAAACTGACAAAATAATGAAAACGATGTTTGTCCAGCAAGCCTATTGCACCCACCTACTCTAATTATTGGGAAACTGAAGCGTTCAAGTTACATGAAACAACCAATAAATCCATTTCATCATTTTTTCAACTGTTTGAAGTTTTGAAATGTGCTTTCTTAAGCACCAGAGATAATTCTTACTTGAAGGCACGTCAAAGAAACATTTGGTAATACACTTTCCATTGAAGAAATCAATGAGCCTAGGCCCACTTTCTGCTTGCAGACGGGCTGCAAATGGATCCTGAAAAACATAATCAATACTTGTCCCTGTGACATTGCTTTGTGTAAAAAGGAAAAGTATTGCATTAGGTCCTTCCTCCACTATGCTTGGTTGTGGTGTGGCTTGTTGATATTCTGATTCACCCTCAATGCATATGGCCTTGGTCTACTCCTGGTTATGAGGTGTACTAGAAAAAAGGTTTAGTGATGCTTGTCTTTCTTTATTTTCAACCTTTCTCATCTAATCACATGGAATTTGATCTTGGCTGCTTGATGAAACTGAGCTTGTGTCTTCAAGAGGAATATGGGGTTGATAGGGCAATTCATCACAATTAGAAGTGCTTGGGAAACTACATTCTTCTATCTTATCTTCTGATTGTGAGGGATATTCATCATAGCTTGGCTTATGGTCCCAATTTCTCAGTTTGTTACCTTCTAAACTTAGATTATCATCTTCTCCTTCTTTTTCAGTAACAAAATATGACATGAGGGTTGAAACAAGATATTGTTGCTTTGATGGGATGGGTACTTTTTTTATATAAGGTCTTCAACAGATTGTTCATGGAAATCATCTTCATAATCATCATACAAAGGTGAATCAATGACCATTTGACTATTAATGGATGAGGGGATTAGTACAATAGTTGGGGCAGTTGGTTGTTCAGTGAAAACATCCTCATAGTCATCAAAACTTGGCAAATCATGGCACACTGGTTCATTAACAATAGGAGGGATTACAACAACAGCTGGTAAGCTATGAATTCGTTCATGACAAGTTGCAACATTATTCTCATGATGAAATAAATATGAACCTAATATGACCTCTTGACTTAAAGAATCGAGAAAAGAAGGAGAAAGGGAAATGATGGATTGTCCATATTGATCATTCTCTTGGGGACCTAGATTTTGACATGAATGATGCATTTGTTCTTCAAATTTAGGAAAAGCATTATGAAACTCATCATCTAATTCCTTCTCTCTATAATAATTCCCTTCATCATCACTACAAGAAGAATCACTTGATGAATCTTGAATATATGATGCATACCCCTCACAACAATTCTCAAAAATTCTTTCAGCTAGATAAATTTTCTTGCAATGAGAATAAAAAAACATCATGAAATTCCTTCAAAGATGAAATACTAGAAGAAGGGAGTGTTCTATACCATTTCCTCTCATCGCCTTCCAATGAATACATGAACATTTTCATCAATATATCTTCATGATGAATGTCAAGCTTCTGCATCAAAACATGAAATTCATGAACATGCTCAACAGGGCTATCATTCTCACCTTTATAAAATCTGGGAAGCAGATCTCGCCATTCATCAATTTGAGACACAAGATGTGGATAACCATCTATGGATGAGAAATAGAGTGGGACAAACCTCCTGGCCAGGATAGCCTTCATATCCATTTGATTTGCCTCATCCCTAGTGGAGTCACCAACATATTTTGAGCAATGGAGTTGCCATGGTGAATGTGCAGTCTTGAAGGTGTCCAACTTCAGTCACCATCTAAATCTAGAGTTGTGCAGTGTCGTTCTTCCCAAGGATCTTTTCAATCTGCTCAAATCTGTCCCTAGCAATAACGCCAAAAATGTTAGTACTGGAAGTCACACTTTGGCTGCTAAAGTGTAAGCTCAGCACCCATCAGAATGTAAAAGATAACATTGGTTTTGAATAGGTGGATCATCAATATGGATAAAGAAAGAGAGAGGGAAGAAAACTACAGATCAGTAGGTTACACCAATGGGCAATGGAGTCACAAACATCCCACTCATCTAAGGCACACAAGTTGCTTAATAGAAAACAAGATTATATGTTGATAGGTGGAAGAAATGAATAAAGAAAACATAATATAGAATGTTCAGTAAATAGAGATCCTCTTAATTCAATGAATCAAAAAATACTTGAATATAAACAATGACTGATGGGCAAAATACAGCAGATCTTCTATTGCTTAGGGTGTTAATATTATGGTAGTTGCAGGAGGTATTTACCTCCATGTGTGAACCTGACGAGAATAGAAGACTCCAGGAAGCAAGATAAACCCTAATGAATTGGCTAATAACCCTAGAAGCCTTGTTGGCTCAAGAAGATAATTTATATTAGGCTATTAGCCTCCAAGAGAAGAAATCGGCCAGAAATTATAATAATATACTGAACAGACACTTATCCGGAAGGAGAAGTTGGCCCCAGCAAAACTGGCAGAACCATTATAAATATAGGGCCCCAGTTCTCATTTGTTATATCTCAGAACTATAGTTTTCCAATTGATGCGCACTGCAGTTGCAGTCTTATGTGCAGATTTGAAGGAGAGTTGCAAGTGTAGTTGCAGCAGCAGCAAGTTCTCAGTTTTGGCTTGAATATCTCTTGGCTAGGGTTTGGGACTATTTGATCAGTCTTTTGTGTTGCGCTATCCTTGGGGATTCATGCGCTACTCTTTGTTTGGCTATCTAGCCTAGGGTTTGCTTCCGGAGTAATTCTCAGTGAAGGTTAAAGTGCTCGGAGGGAGGCTTCGGCCTATGGTTGGGTGATGAAGGTATCGTCAATGGTAAAATGAGCACACCATCTTCTATATTCTAACATGTTATGGGCCCACACCCCTTCAGTCAGCCTAAAACACTGGAAGGAAACATATCCACTAGATATTGAGCTCGTTGAGGTACTGCCGCTAGGGTTACTAGCAAGAGCAATTTCCAAAAGAACTGCAACTAGGGTTACCAACAGAAGCAGTTGAAGAAACCCTAAACCTCTTGTTGAGGCACCTTAAGTGAAGAGATTGACCTAATCTATGGATAGATCAGTGCGCCCTAGCCCAACGCATCTCCTGGTAGTCTCAGAAGACCAAGACGTGAAGTTTGGATTTCTTGTCAAATCTAGGGTTTGACCAAGTCAAGCAAGCCATTATGAACTCTATGAAGTCTGAGAACAAGCTAGATGGAGCCTCTAACTTCATAGCATGGAAGACAAGGATTGACCTCATCCTTGCTAAGAATAAAGTGTTGGACNTACCTCTCCCATATTGACTCATCGAAGAAGATTTACGATGCCCTAAAAAATCTCTTCTTAGTCAGAAACATTGAACAAGTTATGAGTCTGAAGAATGAGCTCTGTGACATGAAGATGAATGATGACGACAGCATAACATCATACTTTGTAAGGATCTCCCGGTTAAGAGATCAACTACAAACTATTGAAGAGATCACTTCAGAAAAGGAATTGGTGAACATAGTACTCAATGGTCTTCCCAAGACATGGGATGCATTTGCCGCAAGCATGAACACAAGGAAGGAGTACCCAACATTTGAAGAACTTTGGACTTGTTGTTCTCAAGAAGAATCAAGGATCAATGCAAAAGAGAAACCCCAAAATAAGTACGACGATTAAGCTTTCACAGCAAGATTCAAGAACTTCAGGAACAAAAGGAAGTTTGGTTCAAGGAGGAAGCCAAATCAGGAGAAAGACATTTCAAAAGTACAATGCTTCAACTGTCAAAAGTATGGTCACTACAAGAATCAGTGTCCAGAGCTAAAGAAAAGGAAGGAGAAACATGAAGCATCGATTTCCGAAGAAAAGGAACCTACAAAGAAGACTAAGCAGGATGGAAGA